>JAMBLF010001223.1:0-120686 GCA_030578115.1 Leucoptera coffeella
CAAAGGCTCCTTATATAAACCGCTTAATCCTGCATTTCCTCAGGCAGCTCGTGGGGATTCAATATCCCTGGAACGGAGAGCTGCACCCGTCGCTTTTCCTCCTGCGCCTGGCGGAGTGCGAACAGCCTCTCTTCTAGGAACAGATCGCTGTCATCCTCCCCGGTGTATTCCTGAAAGGAGCATGTATGTGTCAGAAGTCAATCCTATAAACTCAATGTGTAAGCCACAAATAAATTGTTGTAGAGATAACAACTATTAAAACTGAAAGTTTTTTGCATCTATTGCTCAGTAACCAATTCCATTGGTAATGAGTTAACTGACATTAGTAGAGACTTGTATATTATATGTTACACTGTATGGATGCATGTTAGCAATATAAATATCAATTCGACATAGCTCAGTTGTTTGGGGCTTGACTCTGTTTCGAGGGTACAGGGTTCAAATCCCGCTTGAGCATGTACCAATGGAAATGAAGTTTAATGATTTTCCATGTACATTTTCGTAATAAGATACATTTACGAAATGCGTCGAATACTATGGTGAGGGAAAACATCGTAAGTAAACCTACCTGTTTCCAAACAAGTAATAGTTAGTGCTTGTAAATGGCGACATGGCTTACCACCTGTCACATTGATTACTGACTATTTGGTCAACACGTGGGTTTGAGATGGCCATAGTATTACTGCCTTCGCAATTGTGGAGATGAACACCTGAACCTCTGACTACCTGGCAAGGGTTGTATGTTTTGTTTTTTTCAATTCTATAAACTAAAGCTCAAGGTTCAAAATTGTTGTAGTGTTGACAAGCATTAAAACAGTGAAAGTCTTGCATCTATTGCTCAGTAACAAATTCCATAGGTGATGAGTTAACTGACATTAGTAGGGATTATATCATTTTGTTGTGTATTCCAGCACTAGCATACTTATTATTTATGGGTTTATAATTGATGGTGTTTTTTGTGGTCATGTAGACATTAAAAATAGCCATTAGAATATTTCCCTTGGTACATGATCCAGCTAGATATCGTAACCTCCATTTGAAAGATTCTTTTTGAAATCCTTTGTACGACAGCCACACATATACCACATAATTATACATGTATAATCTTACATGAAAATAATGTCAATATTACAAATGATTAATAATAATAAAGTATTTATTTATAATAAGAAAACATTCCCTAAACAAGGAATTAATTACAGTAAGAGTACATTACAGTAACACTGGACATAAACAGGTTATTATTATGTACACATTCCTGCAGTTAGTTATAATTATCGGCTAGTAATACATAACAACCAACAACTGTTCTCCACTTACCCTAATTTGGACGAGGAAGTCTCTGAGATGGTCCTTGAACGCTGGGATGTCTTGGTCCAGATTAAACAGGCCTTGGACTGTTATTTTGATCTGGTTATCCGTCAAGTGAGGAAATGCTGTTTTTAGGAGGTTTGCTACGTACTCCTGAAATAACAAACAGTATAACATTACATAATGATTCACTATATAAGGGAGAATTGTCAGAATCGTTCCAGGTTGCCATCAATAATCTCTGCCTATAACATTAGGCAAACAATCAAAAGGCGAAAACTGGAATACCTAGGACACATCATGCGAAATACTAAATATGATCTGCTCCAACTAATCATTCAAGGCAAAATAAACGGCAAACGAAGACCTGGCCGACATAAAACTTCATGGCTAAAAAACCTTCGGCAGTGGTTCAATATGAGCTCAAGATCACTGTTTCGTGTAGCAGTCAATAAAGTCCAGCTTGCCTTGATGATTAAAAACCTCAAGTAAAATCAAGCCATACGATTGGCCGACCTCCTATTGGGAGATGGCACCTCAAGAAGAAGAATAACATTAGGGATATAGAGACGTGATATATGTATATTAAAAACACCTTTGTTAAATATGATAAGAACATAACCAAGAACAGAACCAACATAAAGCAATGCTGCTTGATTTTGGTGATTTCTTTACAAGTTAGTATATTTGCTACTATAAATTTCTAAATGATTCAAACTTCAGCACAAGTTATGTATGTCATATAATATATCAAATGTGAGCATGGGGTTAGCGGCCTGAGGTTCATCAAACCCTTATGATACTCATATTTGTTTTGAAACATGCTTTGATTAGATCTAAACGAAACATAAAAGTACAAGAAATATGAATTGTATGTTATTTATTTTTTTAATCCCTTTTTATAAAGGAGGAGGGTCTTTGGTTATGTTTAGCATTAGTATAAGGAATTTATGTAACCAATAACTTTGGTTGCTAGGCTATTACCCAGTTTTATTGTGATTGATTGTTATTGAGATGTGATATTATATTTATAATTATAGAAAATAATAAATATTATGTGTATTAAATGAGTTGTGATATTATTATATTTATTGATATTGTATTATTATGTGTTTAGCTAAATTTGATGACAACATACATGCAATAATATTTAATCTTATCTAAAACATGACACATTGAATATAGTTAGGAAATCATAATGATGAAAATTTTACCTTCATAGAAAATTCAAATTTAATGTAAATTGTCATCAAGTAATAAAGCACAGTAAAAGATTATTTACCTGAATGTACAGAATATTGTCTGGTATGGGTCCAAGAGGCGCAGTTACCCTCCCAGCTTCCACCAAAGAGAATATTTGCGCAAGGATTGTGGCGTGCATGGTCAAACCAGCGCCGTGTGATGTATCCGTAACAACACTGAAAATGTGCTCCAAAATATCACATAAGTATGTTTGATAGAAGCTCTGAGCCGCTTGTGGGTGTAACTCCACATTGTGCAATAATCTGAGCAGGATTTGCAACCCAGTGTCAGCCACATTCCTCATAGTGTGCTTAAATGCCCATATAATGGAATCCAGAACTAATTTGAATTGCGCTGGAGGTATGCTTAGGAATGCCTTGAAGCAATGCGTGTTGACAGCTTGGAGGAGCAGGAAAAACTCAGTTCTGTGCTCTGGGTACTCTTCAAAGTCTTTGTTTATCATTTCCAGTGTGCACTCAAACACTGCATCAAATATTTTGGGCACTTCTGATGTGATGTGGCCACCCAATTTGTTAACAATGGCCGCCATGCATGACAATACCTCGGGCTCTCTTGCGTCGGGCACTGCTGTTCTTTGGTAATCTAATAGCACAGCTTCTAGAAGAGGCGGGATGAAGTTCTCTAAGACCATGCTGTTGTCTGTGGAGCGAGACACCCACCCGGCTATCAACTTCAATGTTTCCTTCTTCACTATTCTCATGTTTTTAATGAGGGGCTGCTTTGTGACACCAACTCCGTTGAGGGCAATGGCCTGACTGATGTTTTCTGACATAACTTTGTACACATTCAACATGTCCAAGTATATCCGCCCGAGCTGTACAACATAGGGATGACCGAGAGCTCTGCATGCTCGCACATTTGTTTTCAAAATATTAACCAGTTGTTTCACAGCCTCGGGATCTTTCAGGATATCTACGTTGTGTGATGCTTGAGATATGACATCATCCCAGACCTGGTTAGGCAGCAGCATGTATTTCTCAATCAGTTGCTCTTGAGCAACTTGGTCAACTTGAGCGCTGATCATGTAACCCACAGCTTCATAGAAAGTGTGCACTTGAAGTGGTTGCAAATCACAAATAATAGAACTCATAGTGCTTAGGATTTCTTCAATGAAGGGGCAGGCTTCACCTACTTGACACGTAACAAAGTGACGACGGCACTTCAATGCAATCTTGATGAATGTATCACATGCCATGTCTTGGACACCATCGTGAGTCTCATGCATGAATTCAAACAATTTATTGACAACAGTCTTTAAGAACTTCCAATGCACTCTTAAGAAGCGAGGGTATTGCCCCACCACATACATAATGTTACTGGCTACAATAGCTTTGTTGTTCTTGCCTTTCTTCTGCTCACAGAGGCCTAGCAACTCTTTGATCACCACTACCAAGAAACGCTTTTCATCTTCCTCGAGTAAGGCTCCAGAAATAGAACCAATAGCCCAACAGAGAGTGTTGAGATTTTTCCAAGACCATTCTGTACCATTCACTTGGTTCTGTAACTTCTCTGTCATTATTCTCTCAGTGTCCTGATAATCTAAGTGAGTAAGGTAAACGAGAGTTTCACGCATATTCTTGTACAAATTAATTGAATCAGTATCTTTCATGAACTCCCTTACAACTTCTCCATTTTCGTTCTCTACAACTAACACTTCTTCTGGTCTGGCCATCCTAGAGATCATTATGTACCGCACACTACTCAACACCTCACCATATAAAACTTTCCTTCCCATTATTTTATTATGAACAACAGCAGAAGAACAAGGCGCAATCTTGTACAGATCAGCAGCAAGAGAGTTCCAATACTCAAGGCAGATCTTGAAGATCTCCACTTCCTCTACTTCAGATATGAGAACAAGGTATCGCAAGGCATTCATGAGGGTAGTATTCAGCCCTCTTTTCTCTATCAACTGGCCATGCTCTTTGAGGTAAGTACACAGGAACAAAGCCAAATTTTGGATAAAAACTTGTTCCTGGTCACGACCCATGTTATATGCTTCCTGAATGTTGGTTGTGAGGGGCAAAATAGCATCAAGTTGCTCCATCACAGACACAAGTAATGCAACAAATTGTTCCTCATAATTGCTGACAGTAACACCTGCAATCTCAGTTAAACAGCTCAATGTTACATTTCGGAACATTGGCACATTTAAGAACTTGAACACCAATGTATCAATGAGCTTCATCTCAAATATATAGCCAAGGGGGATCCAATTGAGAAATCTTAACAGGGTGTGTAGTGTGGCATCTACTAGTGGGGCATTTTGGGAATTTTCCAATACAAACTGACACAACTGGAATATCTGGCTGAATTCTGAACACATTGTGTCTTTCAAATGTTTTGTTTTGGTCTGAGTCAGTTGTCCTGAGCTAAAAACAAACACTTCCTCACTCAATAACTTCAAGATCACCATGTTGTTTTGACAGAGACTCTCGTTTGTTTTTGATGCTCCTACTATGTCACTAATAAATGTTTCCCAATTATGTGGCCACTCCCTTTTCAACACTTGGATTAGGATCATATTCAACTTCTTCAAGTATACCTTATTTTGTTCCATAGTAACAGGGTCTGATGAGTTTTTGATTATAAGACCCACAATGTATTTCTTGATACCTTCACACTGGTTTCGAGGTAGCACTTTCCAACGAGTCTGTATAACTTGCTCCAGAATTTGCAAAGCATAGTATTTGGTTTCTTGATTCTGAGAGTACTCCAGTATTGTATCAACTCTGGTCCAAGCATCTGGATGCTCTTTGAGTGTAGTGAGAACATCCTGTGCTACACGCTGCTGCTCACCCACAGATGAATAAAGGCAAGACACTACGTTATCTAACAGATTGATGTCCAACTTTTGGTTAAAATCTAACAATCTTGCCGCTTGCTGGTCAAAGGCCATATTGGTAATATTTTTAAATTCTTACTGAAACTACGTTCTCCTTAATTATATTGCATTAAGCTTGGTAGTTGTTTTCACATTCATTCCTCGCCTCGTGCCACACTGAAAAAACAACAATTACAATAGCTGAATTATATCGTCGGTTAACCTCTCAAGTTATAATAGTATTCGGAAATAATGAATATTTATTGTAAAATATAAATAGTTCTACTGTAATTTTACTGTTTGTAAGTTCTAAATTAGATAAAACTTACAAACATAACACACAAATTACGACAAACAGTAAATCAAAGCAAATGAATAGTACACACTCCAACACTGAGTCGGCCGACTGAAAAAACCGTGGTAAGAACGCTAAACGCAGAGCTATAAAAAATACCATTTGTGATTGCAAACTAAGTATTCTATCACGCTGTACGTTTTTGGAATAGGAAACATACCTTGTATCTTAAATTGCGGCGCAATCAACCTAACGCACATCCATACACACTAATCCGTTGTTTTCGTGAAGCTTGAAAAAGCCACAGACTACTGTAGACAGAAAGAAATTGGTGAGCAGCTAGCATTCTTTTTATTTATTTATTCAATACAATTAAAAGTCTTCAAACAAAATACATAATATTATTATTATTTTAATGTTTCATTTCTGTTCTGTTATAGTTGGTTAGAATTATAGTGAACCTAGGAGACCAGAATCTCCTTTAGTAGCTGTTTTTTAAATAAAGTTAAAGATTTATGACAGGTTCCATCGGCTAATCTATTTGAATAACGCATAGTTCTTCTTTTTCTTAATCAACTTCTACGATATGCTAGAAAAATCAGACAGCGTAAGCAAATTATTGGTGACGCAGCAAGTCTGGGACGGGAGTATTTATTATATTATTAGTGTCTATGGAGCGAAAGTGGTTTGTCAGATGGGAATCCATCATCTCTCCCTCTACAGGAAATTAGGCGCAATGTGTATGCATTCATGTATTATTTGTCCTGCTAAATTTGTGAACGTTAAAACCTGAAAAATTCGTTTGTTCCCGAAAGATCTATACCATAAACATGTGACTTAAGATCTAATGGACACAGATTCGTAATTTCTTGGTAATTATACTAAATTTTTCCAAATTTTAAACATTAATTTCATCAGAACGTTCATTCTACCACCCTTATACCCATCCCAAATTTAATGAGCAATTGACATTAAACATGATGAAAGATATACATAAAAAAATAGTACGAATAAATAGAGTAATTAGTAAATTTGAATAATATGTGTCTACTATTATGGAAAAATCGTACATTTGTACATTGTGGATTTATCTGGATTTTGGTGTGATCTACACTATCAGAGTTTCATAACTAATGGCGCGCTGCTTATACACAGATTAGCAGAATGAAAGCGAATGAATGAAATGATGTGGTTTTTGGTTATGGCATGACATGACGACCTACTTGATTGATTGATTTTACACACTGGTTAGTCTTTGCTGAAGTATCAATAAAAATTGTAGAAATTCGAATATGATAGTGGAATTATTTTAAAACTTTTGCCGTACATAAGTGCATAGGATTGAGAATATTAAGTGTAGCTCCTATTTTTTTTTGTCACCAACATAAGTGAAATTAATTAATTGAACCTGATTAGTTGGAACATTAAAATTAGCTGAGCTAAAGTATGGCTAGTACTGAAACTAATGGTCCTGAGGATCGGTTGGTTGCCTCAGATAATCAAGCCGATGCTTCGCCTGAAAATGTTGACGTAAGTATCTCTTTTTTAAGCACATTGCATACTTCCATCCTTGATCTAATTTCTATGATCTTGACATTGGTTATTCTGAGTACTCGATTCACAACTACGCCGATACTGTACTACTATGCGCTTTGATATTCTAGAATACTCCAGAATTCATTTATGTCTGTCTGACTTTGCAATGTTAATACTAATGTATAACCTCATAAAGCCTCTTTAAATCATAGGTCAATGAATTGTTAACTTATGTACATTGTAGTAGATTGAAAACCTTGCATCTTACTAACGTCCTACATCAGCACTTTTTATTTTCCAGATCAATGCAGAAATTGATAGACAAAGGCAAAGGATGCAGCCTACCAAACTGGAATCATTTTTTGCCATTACTAAATCACTTATCATTAGGGCTCTTATTGTTTACTTTATAACATCCATGTTTAGGCAACCGGCTGCCCCAAAGACTGACCTCTCTGATGCAAAAGGCACTCCCGGTGTCAGAACACCAGCTATCAATATATTTTCCAATGGCACAGTTGTAGATATGTATTGCTATTTATCAGAAAAAGAATTTATGAATTTTGACAAGCCTGAGTTAGTTTGGAAAGAAACAGACTTAGTATATGGGGATTGGTATGGAGGGCCTGAAGGCGATGGAACATATACACATAATATAGAAATAACTCCATCAGAGTCTCTCAAAAATAATGGGTCCATTTACTTACATGTATATTTTGTAAAAGCTGGCAAATCACCTGATCCAAATGAAAAATCCTCTTATGCTGGGCAAGTACAAACTTATGGGAAAATTATGCTGAACAAGTATAAGAAGTTAACTTACCAGAAAACACACAACTTGTTGACTGGCAAAACTGATAAAACAGAGGAAGAAATCCGCAAAGCAGAAACTATGACTGTAGAAATACTTTCCCACTGGCATCCCAACATCACAGTCAACTTAGTAACAGACCAGACCAATTGGGTTCAAGGCACTGTGCCTCCTCCTTTAGATGAGTTCATTATGTTCTTACCTGATGGGAAGGCGTACAAGCCAGCAGTGTTCTTGAACAACTACTGGAACATGATGCGAGACTACACTCCCATTAACCAAACCACCACAAAGTTGCCTCTGAGAATCACTTATCAGCCGTTGAGTATGTTCAAATGGCAATTGTACACTGCCCAGGCCATGAGAGACAAATTGAGCATGTTCTCCGCTCTAGGAGCTGAGCAAGAGGATGATGATCAGGATACAGTTAAAGAGCTACTGTTAGAAACCTCACCTTACTTGCTAGCTCTGACAATATCAGTATCAATTCTGCATTCAATATTTGAACTTCTAGCTTTCAAAAATGATATCCAATTCTGGAATAACAGGCAGTCTCTTGAAGGTCTGTCAGTGAGATCTGTTTTCTTTAATGTTTTCCAGTCTACTGTAGTTCTTCTGTATGTGTTGGACAATGAGACTAATGTCATGGTGCGGATATCGTGCTTCATTGGTCTGCTTATTGAAATATGGAAGATCAACAAAGTTATGGATGTTAAGGTTGACAGGGAGAACAAAATTCTTGGTATTATTCCAAGACTGTCATTCACTGACAAAGGCTCATATGTAGAGTCAAGTACTAGGGTGTATGACACAATGGCGTTCCGTTACTTGGGTTGGCTTTGCTTCCCCTTATTGATTGGGTACAGTGTGTACTCGCTCCTATACCAAGAGCATAAGGGCTGGTATTCCTTTGTCCTCAACATGATGTATGGTTACCTCTTGACATTTGGTTTCATCATGATGACACCACAGTTGTTTATCAATTACAAACTGAAGTCAGTGGCCCATTTGCCATGGAGGATGATGACTTACAAGTTCCTGAACACTTTCATTGATGATATATTTGCATTTGTCATCAAGATGCCAACTATGTACCGTTTGGGCTGCTTCAGAGATGGTAAGTTCTTTAGCATTGTATATTCAGGGTGGGAAAGCATTAATTAGCATTTTCTATGTATGTATACTCTTAGCTCTGGTTTATGATTATACTAAAATTTCTGAGTAAATTTACATTTTTACATGCAAAAATTTTAGGATATTAAACTACTGTCCCATTTGCTATGTAATTGCAGTTTGTAATTGTACATTATTCAGAATCACAATCTCAATTCAAATGATTTCCTTGCTCATCTCATCAGACAATATTTTTCAGTTACAATGGTAAAATTGTGATACCTGTATGGTTTTACCTATGATATTTGTACCACGTTTTTCTGCTTATGATCATATATGTAATGTATATTACGATAGTGTAATTTCTAGTAAACGTTTTGATAATTTATTTTTCCTCAATTTCAGACATTGTCTTCTTCATATTCCTATACCAAAGATGGATTTACAAGGTGGACCACAAGCGGGTGAATGAATTTGGTTTCTCTGGAGAGATGATGGATGAGAAGAATAAGCCAGCCATTGAGAATACAAATGCTGCTAATGAACAAGATAAGAAAAATGACTAGATAGATGATTGATTCAGTTAATTTTTTAAGTGTATACAGTTAATATATTTGTTGAGTTCTATACATTATTATAGATTTTTTTATTTTGTTCCATTCTCTTCACTACCTAAGAGAGGTGTTGAATTTTTGTCTTGTGAAAGATTTTACGAATATTTCTGAGTGAAATTATCTTTTATGTGCGAATAGTAAGCTTGTATCAATAGCACTGGTATGATTTGCACAAATTAAGTTTAATTATCATCGAATAATGAATTTTATTGTCTTGTACAAATAAAAATATGCTATTTATTTATTAACAAAAGTGTCTTTAGTATCTTCACATATAGCGCACTAAACATCGTGTTTAATTTTATTATCGTGCAAAGTATTTAATGGGTACTTAAACTCATCAGTATCAATGATAATTTATGCAGATAGTTCTTTCATGAAATACCTACGTTGATTTAAAATTTCATAATGAGGTTTGTTATATAAATCCACTATATTGGCCGATAATTAAACTATGATATATACTCCTTCCAAAATTACTTTTAGGCCAATTAATATGTTAGAAGTACTCAAGGCATTGAAGTGCTCAGGTTCTTTCTACCGTTTTGAAAACTACGGTCATAATACACTGATATAAAGCCTGAAATGTGGAGTACTTCTAATGCATTTAAACTTTGTGTATTTACTTCGACTGTGTGAGATACACAGGGCATTGCGAATATTTGTTTTCATGAGTAAATAAATGATAAGTGAAAGCCAGTTTTGATCTTGACACATTTATTTCCTAGAACAAGTATTTAGGTACATATTTTGCTGTTTTTCTATAGAAGTTATATAGGAGTTCATAAGAAATATTCTCATATGAGTTATTTTATAGAAAAAAGTTTATTACACCACTCTTTCAAATATAAGATATATAACTAAAGTTAATTTTTGGAAAAACGCATTCTCCTATGTATGTACTGTGTTTCACACAACATTCACATAATATATGTGCAATGAATAGTACATAAATATGAAATGTAAAAATTGCCAACATTGTGATGTATTGTATCTGCTTATCTATGAGTAGATACTATCAATGTTATCTTTAACCTTCTGAAGAAAAACCTACACGTTTTTATCCCGGAAGATAAATCGTTTCATCAGCTAGCACAGACGTAATTTCAGTAGATAAAATGGAAGTTATTTCAGTATTTTTTTTCACATTTACTTTTTCGTGACATAATTTTGACTATTTTATAGGGCAATAGTAATATTTCGAATAGTAGGTATTTTAATTTCGTTAAGATGTATTTAATTGAACCCTAATTTCATTAGTATTGTACAAAAAATGTAAATGATGGCCATACGACGTTGTATTTAAACTTTCGAGTTCAGTCATCAACTTTTTTTCAAAATGGCAGCAAGTATAAATAATGGATTGTTATATTGTGATGTATTATAAACGTTAGTGTTGTTATGAACCATATTGTGTGTTGTGCCGCTATATCTTAAATAGATATTTATTTGGAAAATAAATTGAATTTGAAGAAAGTTTCTTTGTTTTTATTTCTATTATGAAAATCAACCAGACTTGTGATAAACGCAGTCTTTCATTTTCGTTACAGAGATCATGGTTTCCCATTTGTATTATTTCATCATTTAAATATCAACCTCAAATTATGACATGCCTTGAATCATGTAGACAAATACCTTCTTAGGTACGAAAGCGGTCGTGGATATTGTCATTCACACATATATAACGATTTCCTGAAGATGTTTTCCTCATCGGTACCTATATCTTTTAATACTCCATACTCCTAGCGGCATCAGTTTTCTTGATTGTTCAGTCGATCTTGGTATTATGGGGTATTTGAAACAACAAAGTATTTCTGTATATTTTCATATATTGAAGAAAAAAAATTTTATTTTTACTCACAGCATTTATAACTTGCGGCTATATTTACGAATATAACATTAATTAACAGTTCACCGAAACAAAATTTACTTTCACATGTATCAAAATTTAAAAATTAATGTACCAATCTACTTCAAGAAAAAAAAATTTTTTTAAGACATCTAAACAAATCTTACTATAATAAAAGATCATTATTAAAAAACTATTCATTATATTGAATTGTCCCATTTGGGACGCACGAAGAATGCTAATTATCTGCCATTCTTTCCGGTATATCGTAATCTATTGGACGATTAGTAAGCCACCTTTCTCCAATAATATCATCACTTACTCAATGCTAATGCGAAATGATCATGGACATATTATAATTATATTTACATTCCTTAATATATTTACAACATACTGTCCACTATGAAAGGGATTATTGTTTATCAAAACAATCACAGTTGATTGCATTCTAGATAATATAATATATAAATTAACAAATCTTATTCCTAAATGACACAAAATGTTACATAAGTTTCTATATTGTTCAGTCTTGTCTTATAAAATGACGTATTTTTAACACTCGTACATGATGTCATGCGTTGATCTACATACTCGTATATGTAGTATATTTTCCCTTCAAGAAAACTTTAATTGTAATTGTCTGATGTCAATATTTTTACCTTTTCTATATTTTAGACTTTTTTTTCTTAATCTAAGTATATACTTAATAATCGTTATATCATTTACTAGTAACATGATTGTTACGTGTTGTGAGTCAAATAGCATAATACCTAAACCGACGACCTCCGTGGCGCGATTGGTTGAGCCTGAACCTGAACGCTAATCGAGAGGTCTCAGGTTCGGTTCCCGGTGGAGGCAGAGTTAAGAACTACGCTTTCTTCTGCTTTCCAGTCTGGTTATTCACTATATATGCTATATTGTATTTATCTATATATTTCTTAAATATACGTTGATTAGTACCCTAAACACAACTCTTAAATGAACCAAGGGGCTAGTTCATTAAGTCTTATGCAAAAGGTAGTCAATGCATATTTAAGAAATATGTACTCTTCATAGGTAAGGTTATATAATCATTGACCAGACTGAAGGGCAAAAAAACGTAATAACTCTGCCTCCAGCGGGAATCGAGCCCGGGACTTACTCGAGTAGCGTTCAGTTGGTTAACGGTTCGCGCCCAGTAGGCAAACTTGCTGTTATGATCCATCGTTTTTGGTCGATTTCGTATGGTATGGCTCACTCAATTATTCGGAATAATCCGTCATATCGGGGCACATGCTAGTCCAGTGGTCGTTTGAATCGCATCGGTCGCAATAGACTTCCACGGGGTTGGCTATTTCACTGCTAGTCGGGGATGATACTGTTTCGATGGTGGGAGGTGAGTATTCTGAAACAAACCATTGTACATACAAACCACCAGATCATTGCGGCATTCATACATAGAGAAAGCGGTTTTCGTCCTAGTCTGGGACCAAAAAAATGCTAACAAGCTGCCATTCTTCTCAGTATATCGTAGGAGGCGACTAAGAGACTTCGGGTAAATTGGATCAATTGGGTGATGGGTTAGGAACCTGTCACCAATGTTTCATATGACATCACAACTAACATTTATGCTTAAAAGTAACTTGGATTGTAGGACGTGAATGTCTATGTAAAAAGGAGATGTTAAAAGTAAGTAGGTATGGGTGACGCGAAAGTGATTTGTCTGGATCAGGAATAAATGGGGAACCGTGGACTATTCCCATCTATTATTTCGAAGACGGGCGAGGTATGTATGAATTGTACTCAGTAGAGAATTAACGATTTTTTATTATTATAAGTAATTGTTGTGTTCATTATCGTGAATAGGCAGAGCGGGTGCGGCTTAGACTTTAGAACTGATCATTATCTTAAGGTTCCGAGTTCAATCTTAATCAGTAGCACCTACTCATGGAATTGTTCTATATCTACAAATAATTCCAATGATCGTTTCGCAATTTAATCATATATGTTTTATACCACCATAATTCCTTGCAAATTTGAACTTCGCGTATCTTATATCTCAAAACAGACACTTTTGACTACCCCGCAAGGGTTACTATTGTGAATGCTTTTGTCTTATTTCTGAAATCTCCGTGTTGCAAATTTTTGTTGGAACGGAAATGTCCTTAAATACCCGTTTTAAATAGATTCTTACCTATAACATACATACGTACCTATTCGAAATAGAAAATAGTTTAAACTTGGACAAAAAATCAACATAAACAAAAAATCTTATAATCCCGTTATTTTTTTTTTACTTTTACTGTTTACATAAATTGACACTTAATGTAGCACGATACTAACAGCCAACTGGAAGGGCGATGGACTAGCATCCTGTCAACAATAGAAAGCCAACTGGAACACTGAAATGTATATAAATACATACACACAACAACTTTTTCGGTATAGTCTAAGGTGTATCTACATAACCTCACAATTTTGGAGTAAACACAGCATTGATCCACCATGTCACCATGTAAACCCATTGTCTATTCCTAAGAAATAACGCTTTTATCACGATTTTTTCCTTACCGTACAAAAGACGAGTTTGCATATTTTTTATACACAGAATATTCGTTGGTTTTTTCTGTGTGAAGACCGAACTAGGAATCTTTTTGAATTACTAATAAATAAGTACTAAGTACTATAATTCTATCACAATATCAGCTAGACTTCCTAAAAAGAAAACAATTGGGAGTATTGTAACAAAAATAAACAAATCGTATCAATATTTTTCATGTATGTATTTTCTAAGTCTACGTGGCGGCACAGTCTTTGAATTGTGAGGAAGTGGTCGATACATAGCATAGAACGTATGCTTTGGGGCAGATGGCATGCTAACCACTCACCGTGTGCGTCGGAGTCGTATTCGCTGGAAATAAATGAGAAAAAATAATTATTGATTATTAATAAAAATACATTTACGAAATACATGGAATATTACGTAAGTGGACAGAAATTTGAAGATATAATATCTCCAAGGTCACCTTTGAGCATGAATATTAGGTTAGCTATATTATATGAAATATCGTCATAGGTCAGCACATCATGCAATAGATTATATATACCCCTAGTCCCTTAGTCGCCTCCTACGACATGCTGGGAAGAACGGCGGTAAGTGAGTATTCTTTTTACGTCCACGAATAGCACGGCACAGACTGTCGCCAATATTTTATTATATTGCCATTGTAACTGTGATATACTTATTATGACACTAATTATATTATATTCAGAAATATTTTGTGTATTTAGAAATACTGTTAATGCACTCTCGGTTATCAACGATGTCTTTTTATGTGGGTTGGATGAGTTTACCAAAGCCGTAATTGAGTTATTCGATTAGTTTAAGATTTTTAAAGTAATCATTTATTTTATAGCATACGCATTAGGTATTTGCCTGTAAAGTATGTTATCCTGTGTAAATAAATGTATGATGTTAACCCGAAATAAAGAAAACTAATCACTACATAGTATAAAACAAAGTCGCTTTCTCTGTCCCTATGTCCCTTTGTATGCTTAAATCTTTGAAACTACGCAACGGATTTTGATGCAGTTTTTTTTTAATAGATAGAGTGATTCAAGAGGAAGGTTTATATGTAAAATAACATCCATTAAATAGCCAGAAGTGCGAAGCCGGAGCGGGTCGCTAGTTAAATAATATAATATGCTTAGTGGAGTAACGTACATGTCGTAGTTCGCCTCCTGCCCCTCGACGTCCGTCGTTGAATCGTCGGCGCCGGCCGAGTCACTGCTTGTTCTTCGGCTGAAAAGAGAAATCAGGACTCTGTTAAATTTAGATGAAAATCCTATAAAAAAAATGTTTATATGAGTAATCAGACCCATAACTATTATTATTTGTGCATGTAAATGAGTGGAGATGCGGATGGTGTAAATAATAGTAACTGTAATTTAAACTCGGCTTAGAATATTAATTTACTGTCTTTTAGTTGAAAAATCTAATAGTTATACATGTTGCATCTTATGAGTAAATCATTTTTGTGAACTTAAATCTACCAACTAGTAAAAAAGATAACGCACGTATGTATACACATTTATCAAACATTATGCTATAATTTTTCTTAGATAGCCAACATCTACTCAAATTGACGATAAGAGGCGACAAAGATACATCACGTACCTGCCACTGGTTCCGGCCAGGTCCTTTGCAGATTCAGCTACCAATTCTGTAAAACAATACAGCTTCTATTAGGAAGCGAATTGTTCATTTTATATCTAACTTTTCACGTGTTTTAATAACCTTACGATTTATTAACATTATCTACAATATGAAGCTGTATTGTTAAACGATTGCTACCTTGAACCATACATTGAGAATATAATAAAAAGAAATACCTCTACCATCAACCATTACCAAATTAAATACATACAATAAATACCATTCTCAATACTAATATGGATATATCATGTACAACTTGCTATTATTTTATTGATCCGAACTATTTGATCATAACTTGTACATCTGACTTACTCCATTTATACTATACAACTCGCCCATTTAAAAATAAACCTTACCTTGTCTGTCTTTAAGCATTAATTCTCTTTTTTCTTTCATTTCGTCAGTGAGATTTGCCACCATCTTGTCTATAAAAGAATCTAATACTATACTTCCACATTCTGAAATTATTGGGGACCTGAAATCAAAATGTAATTTTTAACATACTAATAGAAACTTGATTGGATAGATAAATTAAGGAATTACGAAGTTTTTTAATGCCAGATTATTCAATAGTATTTTTTAGTTTAAAAATCAATCCAATTAACGAAAAAAAGCTATAAAAATTCAGCAATAGAAGCAAAACAATCGTCAATATTCTTTAACTCATTAAAAACCACCATTTTGTAAAGTGAATCTTATAAACCATTAACAATAAAGTAAGGTTAACACGGGTGATTAAAGCTGCAACCCCAAAGTTAAGTAGCATTTGACTTTAGCATAGTTGTGCCCTGACCGGTTCAGTCTAACAACAGTTTCAAAAACCAAAAAGAAGAACTCTTACTCTTAACTCTTACCTGCAAATAGGGCAGTCCGTTTTCTTCCTCTTCCACATATTAATGCAATATCTACAAAACGTATGTGAGCAGTTCAGTGTGGTCGCTTCCACAAATAGTTCCGCACATATACTACACTGTAGCTCACTTTCCATTAACTCCCCAAACTCTGTCAACGTGGCCTGCTTAGTTGAAGTGCCTTCCCTATTAGATATGCTTTCTAGAAGAGTGTTCTTTTCTGATTCTACTGATTGTAGCTCAGATCGCACCTGGAATGAAACAGGTGAATCAAAAAGTATAGGGAAAAAAGACATGGTAGGGACTTTAGTAATAGGAAGAAATGTAAAATCAGGTATATGAAGCATTTTTTACTCAAATAGGTGTTAAAGATTTACGAATATAAATCGGTAATTGGAAATATAAAACATTTTGTAAGTTATATAAACATTTTCTTTGGTTTTTTTCAGGTGACAGTGTTTATTGACCATGGTTTACTTTCTGTAACAATATTCAGCTCACATAACAGATACAAATTAAATATGAATAATAATATTAATTATAATGAATTTAACCTTTGGGTTCTGTGCAAGGGTTAAAGATGTACAGGTATGAAAGACATACCTTTTCTAACTGTTCTTGCAATGAATTGATAACTTCCGTTGACTGTTCAGACTGTTGCTGTATCCTTTCCGCTGCGAGGGCCGCCAGCTGCTTCTCTCTCTCTTCCACACGACTCTGGAACAAATTAAGAATATGCAACAATATATCAAATAGAATAAAATACAATACCTCGGCGGCAAACAATATATATTTGATATTAATTTTGACGAAAATAAACACATACGATGTGGCTTTTTAATAAATTAATGCATAAAAGTTTTTAGTTTACTCCTAATTTATATACAGCAAGGTATGTAACTTTTAGGACCTTCTTGTTAAAGATCATTTATAAGACTAACTAGATTTTCAGAGTCCACTAAGCATCTAAGAAGTAAGATACAGCTTGAATAAGGGAACAATGAGATTTCAAATATTATTGTCTAGCGATGACATACCTTTAATTCATGTAGTTCCTTATCGGCTTGTATTTGTGCTTCAGCTAATCTTTTCTCAGTTTCAGCCTTTTCTTGCATCTGTACAGAAGACGTTTTTATTTAATCTATAAACTTATTTTGATATAATATTTTCTTTCATATGAAAGATTGCTTAGTGATTGAACCAAATATTAACATACCATACAAATACTTATAAAAACCCAGTTTACATAATAATTTGTAAGCAAGTCTATAATTGTTCAAAACTACATTGCAATTAAAAGTAGACGAAATCTACTTATTTCTTGGAATATGTAAGTGAAACGTAATTGATGACTCACTTGACAAGCTATGATATTGAGTAATAATAATAAAAAGCATTTATTTACAGCAACAAAAACATACACAAAACAAATATTTTACAAATCAAACTTACAAACTAGGAGGTAAAGCTTGTGCATGTTATTGTCGCAGCAAAAGGGGTTCTAACTCAGCTTGGTATGTTACGTAATAGTTAATAGATGAATTGGGACCAGTTACAGCTAAATTTTATACTGAAACAATTATTGTGAACACACAAACTAGATCAATAGACTCTGCCTATCCCATTAGAAAAATATAGGCAATAATTTATAAACTTATGTAGAGTAAAGGTTTTACTCACAAGAAGTTCCACTTTCGACTTCTCCTCTTCGCTGGCTTTGCTCATTTCTTCCATCTTCACTCTCAATTGTTCTTCTAGCCTCACCTTCTCGCTCTGAGTCTTAACCACTTGCTGCTCTAGATCCTTCTTGATCCCTTCTAACTCTTGCTGCAGTTCTTGTTCTCTCAGTCTCTTTTGTTCTTCTAATTCTTGGAGCTCCTGTTTGGTAAATGTTCACATTTAATTCAATAAAGATAACTTGGACAATTCATGTTATATAATAAAAACTTTTTAATAGCTGAGTTGTTAGTGTTTGAGGATTTGTAAAGGATTCACATGGTAGAAGAATATTACAAAGCAAAGTTTGAAGATGACCTTACTACTTACTATTCTTGCATTTAGTTACTATGAACAGATGACTATAGCCATACAAGTATATGTATACCTTTTCTTTAGCTATCCTCAATTGTTCTGTTTCAGCCCTTAGTATATTTTCTAATTCCTGTTTCTCCCTAAGTCGTAATTCCTCTTGTTCCTTTATTTTAGTCTCCAGCTGATTGAGTAGATCTTTCTTTGATGTACTTTCTTTCTGGAGTTCAGCTAGGAAGTCTTCTCGCTCCTTTTCAAGCTTTGATTTTAGTGAATTGTTCTCGTTTAACAGTTCTGATTTGGTCTCACTGTGCTTTTTTATTTGTTCCTGGAATATTGAGAGAAAAGTTCACTGTTATTAGTATTTGTCATAGAAGTATGATCCTTCAAAAGCTGTGATCATAGTGGGATAAATACATGGCATTTATAAATATTTTAGTTATTAGATCTTTAGATAATATGAATGTATAAGTAAACCTATATGATAATAGTAACTATTTATTACAGAACTTACCATCAAATCCGATATTTTGCCCTCCATTTCACTCTTTAGTGTTTCTAATTGTGAATTTCTCTCTTCTTCTAAACGCATTTTCTCCTGCTCTACTTCACTTTTTTCACCTTTAAGATTCTCTATCTGAACGGAATAGTCCTTCTCTAGCTGTGCTATCTTTCTGGCCATATCCAGTTCTAGTTGCTGCTTGAGAATCATAGAAGTTGTCTGCATATATTTAGCATTCTGTATCTTATCCTCAATATGCTTCATTTCAAAGTTTTGGGATTCCTCAAACTTTTGTTTTACATTGTTTATGAGATCATTTGTATTATCTTCCATTTTGAGACGCTTGCAAGGCACATATTCTTCATCTTCAGGATTGTGGTATTTGTAAACAAAGTCCCCTGTTGCATCAAGTTGAATGATGTCATCATGTTGGAGTTCATGCAATGAACCCTTTTTAAGTTTTTCTCCGTTGACTTGTATTCCAAATGAACTAAAATCTTCAATAGCCCACACATTGTTTTCCAACTTTTTGAACAAACAATGTTTTCTGGATATTGCTAAGAATGCTATAACTGTTGAATTGTCTAGGCTTCTTCCTATTGTAAACTAGAAGAAAAAACCATTTTAAGGTTAGCTGTAGGTAAAATGTGTGACATTATCTTTAAAGAATTGATTAAACTTAAAAAATGTATTTCATTTTGTTTTTTAAAGTATTAATTATGCCTATAAGTTAGCTTGTTTACCTACCTCATTGGAAGTAATTACGATTTTATGAAATTTTTCGAAATCGGGTTTTAGTGGTTTCGTGGATATTAAGATTGGGTAATTTTCCTGCATTGTTTCTAAAGTAAATACTAGTTATCATTGAATATATCTTAAGTATTTTATTTTTTAGTAACACATTCAACGTTTACAGACAACTAACATCAATGAAAACAGGAACCAAACTCAAAACTTGATCATATTCTACGTCTTATATGCGTTCTTTTGACAAGACACAACTTTTTTACTAACGAACGTCAGTCAGGTACGATTTAATACTGATTTTCAATTCGGTAAAAGTATACGCATTGTAAAATTAGGTAGTTAGAATTGTTGTAAATTAGGTAGGTATGTACTTCCATTTAAATTTTTATTCAGATTCCTTCATTATTTATAAAACTGCCTATTATTGGTGATGTCTTAAAGATTCAAGGTATATGCAATCTCTATGGCCATGGAACATTATTCTGATACCGAAATTTTATTGTGTGTCAGCGTGTATGATGAGTCATCACTGAATACTAAGTAAAAAACATATATTATACTTAATAATAGAATTTTTTTAGTTAGGTAAACAAAGTAAAAGACCTTTTTTAATTGTGTAATCAATTAAATTGGTATTTCCTTACATTCATACACAGGGCCCGTTTCCTTACAGAGGGCTAAGATCACGGATCCCCATCTGACCAGATCTTGATAAACCACTTTCGCTTCATTGACATTCACACTTCTGCTCATACACACTCGGCGGTTAAATGTTTTAAGTTTTGTCAATACTATAAAAAGAAATATAATCTATTAGGTGTCGGTATATTAACCATTTATTAAGATAGTATCCATCGGATCTGAATCACTTACCTCTAAGCAATAAATCTATCACCCGTGACACTAAGTAAAGATAAAAGTTTGGATATGAGATCAACATGGCCTTTCGAATAAACTTCCAATCTGTTCCCATCAATTGAAATAGGGAGAGATTGTTCGGTTTTAAATTTAGAGAGATTTCGTCCGAAGTTGTTAGAACCTCGTAGATAACTAGCGAAAACTGTCGAGATAGCGATGGCATTGATATACATGCTCATTGCTTTCAGATTGGTTGCCCATTGGCCAATAATATACATTATTATATCATACGAACGAACCATTAGCCACCTCCTTCCTACGGCATACCTGAATAGAAGACAGCAAGGTAACAATTCGTTCATTTTTATTATCGTTCTTGTCTATCACAGAACACTTAATTCTTTACTTATGAGTCGAAAATTAAATGTGAGTGTTGAAATTTTCGTTATTGTATTTTAATAGTAACAAAATGCAATAAAACTCCTTTCTGTACAAACTTAAACAATTGTAATAGGTAATAAGTTATCTAAAATTAAACTTAAACTGTACTATCAATCAATGTCAAAATTCGTCATCGGATTCGTCGTCACAACTTTCATTCGTGTAGCGATCGTTGTCGGCTTGACTTGAGGTCTCTTCGAGTACCACTGAGAGAGGGGCTGTGAAATCCCTGACCTTTACAGGCTTATAAACGGCTACTTCTGCGAGGTAATCATTGGCTATATCTGCCCTATCGCCACTAATATAAGGGTTGGCATCCCAATTAGGGCTGTAGTCGCAGTAATCAAAATTGGGTACAATGTCATGGCTTTCTATGCAGGTCCTACGTCCGTGTTCAACCTTTTTGGTTAGATGGTCTTCTAAAACTGTGTTTAGTTTCTCATGCCAAGACTCTAATAAATTCTTGATGCTTGCGAACTGTGAAAATAAGTACATATTTTTATTATCACCGTAATTAAATCGACAAACACACGAGGATTCTAGTAGTTCAGTGTACTTGCATTAAAGAACCACATCATTACTTTGTGTTTATGTATATTTTCAGAACCAAATATATATACATATACAAAATGTTATCACGTTTGCCAATTGAATGATAGTAGAGCGACAAAAGGCATTTAATCATGTATGTGAGGTAGAGGGCCGGTTACGAAGAAGTCGGCGCATAAGACATATAATAGTCAGATTGACCAAATATTACAAAAGGTGACGTTAACAGTACCTTTAGAAGTACCGCCTAGTGTGAACACGGCAGTGCATTAATGTCAATGAAGCGAAAGTGGTTTGTCAGGATCTAATCAGTATTACTTATCAAAGTCACTTATCAGTACACATAAGAATCATTATACTATCATAACGTGTACAAATAATATTTTGTCGACAAGAAGACAATGGAATCCTCAATCTCTATATACTACTCTGTAGGGAGACGGGCTTTTTATGTATTTATAGATTATACGAGTACGTCCCTCAGCCCGAAGCCTCACATCCCTTTTACCTCTCGTCTCTTAGTTGCGTTCTAAGACATTCCGTGAAGAACGACAGATATTTAGATTTCATTCAATTGGTACATGCCAGAGTCGGGATTCGAACCTCTTATAAGAAGTCAGAGGTCTTACCCAGTGAGCCACTGCCGCTATGTATGTTTGGACATGCATTAAGAATAGTATTTTATTATTATGTGGAGATTGTTACAGTGAACTTAATAAATCTAAATCTATGCAAAATCTACTCACTTCTCTCTTAAAAGCTGCTTCTTGGCGACGTCTAAGCCTGGCATAGTTTTTAAGCGTCGATACTTTAAAAACGTTGGTTACATTGACCACTTTGATCGAACAGTTTTGATTGTTTTCATGTGTAGGGGTCGTTTGATTTTCAGTCGAATTGCCCATATCCATTTCATCCAAATTATCACGTGTTGGTATTTCAATTCTAATTTTACAATCCTGGTTGTTTATAATTTTATTGATCAGTTCCTCATCTGTAAGTATAAAGAACACATGCTTCGCGATTAACATTTTGAATAGTCAAGTAACCGTCGTAAGGTAAGGTAATTCGACTTTAAAAGCCAACGGTTCACTAAATAACCAGTGCTGACTATTGCCTATTTATAACAATTATAGGCGGCTTTGATCACGTAATTTCCCACCGTTGAAATGTATTTCGCGAATACGTGTGATGTGACAAGTAACATACATACATGCACATCACGCCTTATTCCCTGTAGAGGGGTAGGCAGAAATCACGGATCCCCATTTGTCCTGATCCTGACAGACCACTTTCGCTTCAATGACATTCATGCAGCTTCTCATACACTCTCGGCGGTTATAGGTACTCCTAACGTCACCTTTTTTCAATATAGCGTCTATCTGACTGTTATAATATGTCTTATTAGGCCGACCCCTACGTAACTGCCCTTCCACTTCACTCATATATATTAATGCGACAAGTAAATGAAATTTAATTAAATAATCAAAAGAAAATAACTCTATACCTTCTACATTCCCAGATTTAAACATATGCCTATTCGCAAGCATCTTCTTATATACATCAGGGCCAAGAACTTTCCTCACTTCAGCCCTTACACTTCGCAGTGTGTCCGCCATAACACGCATTTTTGCTACGTTCCTTTGGTAATGTAGCTCTCGTTTCTCAATTATGATATTTATTTCATCTATCTGTATGCAAATTCAATCAATCAATCATCCTATGTCAGTCTACTGCTGGACGTTGGCCTCCCCAAGGGTACGCCACAAAACACAATTACTTGTGGCCTTCAGCCAACCACTACTTGCGACTTTTTTCAGGTTATCGGTTCACCTAGCAGGGGGGCGTCTAAACTACCGAGATGTGGCTTTCATTCAAAGACCACTTTACTCCAATCGTTGGTCTGCGACAGACGTGGCCGTCCCACTGCCACTCAGCTTGCAACATCGATAGACAATGTCTACAACAATGGTTCTCTGCCGGATATCTAGTTTCGGAGTCTGCCACCTAACGAGATACCTACGATCGAACGTTCCATTGCTCGCTGAGCGACATGACGACTTCATGTAGCTCAGCGAGCAATGGAACGTTTGATCCTGGTGAGCCAGCCCTGTCTGTCCTGTTCCACGTCTCTAACCCGCATGTCATTACATATGCAATTAAAATATTCATTACATTAACTACGTATGTTGATTAAAAGTACCTTACTTGTCGGCGAATTTGTTTGATTGCATCTGCAGTTTTCTCTCTTTGATTTCGTCTTGATATAGTTAATCGTTTCACTGTCCTGTGCATCATTAATATCAGTGGCAAATATTTAAGTATCATTATGACCATACTATACAGAGTCAAATTTGTTATAGTGCCATACAAACTTGTGAAGCTACGAAAAATTATGCACCATACATTGTGAACACCGTTTTTTACTACAGAAATCAACCAAATATTGCTAAGGGACATGATATCACATATTTGATCAACTATTTTGAATCTGTAAATAAATTAATACACAAAACTTTGAGACTGAAAAGTTTTACACTATATCTTAGTATATTATCGCGTGGTCGCAAAGCCATACGGAATCGAAAAAACAATAATAAATAATAATTATAGGTTGCTTGGCTACGGAGATTTATTTGACGCTTGACAATACCTGGTTCATATTGCTTGACGTGATCTCACTGAACCATGTATCTTAAATATGTACGTTACCTATTAAGTCATCTTATACGACGATGTTATAGATGTATTTTGCTGTTCTTCGGGCTTGTTTCATTTGTCTTATGAGTCTACATCAACTGTCGTGCTGCAATAATTGCTAAAAATAATACAAAATTCAAAAACATTAATATTTCATATTAATACAGTTATAGTACATTATTTGAACGTCGTCATATAATATTGAGTGGGGCCGGTTGCCCTACAACTAAAACAAACCTCTTACAATACTAAGAATATATAATATTTGGGACATTATTACAATATTGATCATCACTAGTTCCTTCGTCTGATCATAGAAGTTAAGTCTGAAACTTGTGTTAAGGGTAAGAATTAAAGTGTACTTAAGAAATATATACTTATTAAAGATACATATATAAACATCTACCAGACTGGAAAACAGAAGAAAAGCGTAATTATTAACACTGCCTTCACCATGAATCGAACCTCACAATTAGCGTTCAGGTGCTAAACCGTTCGCACCATGGAGGTCGACAAAATTTGTTTAAAAATCTGATTTCTAGTGTATTACGTTACTATTTAAATGCAGCCAAAATATTATTGGAAGACCAAAATCACAACTAGTCTGTTTTCTAGGAAATTCAAAAGTTTATTTAGAAATCCCTCATCATAGTTTTGCCCCCGAATACCAGATACGAAGAAGACTGGTCACATTATATAGTATTTATTCAAGTACCAGTTAAGCTCGGTTCTTGTTTATAACTGTACTGTATTTTTATTATCAAGACCAACCTGTCAACATAACCCAGCTTAGTTAACTCTCCTTTTCCATAATTTTATCAGCATTTTCAAAGGAAAGCGAATTTGTGTTACACCTAAAGCAGGTAACCATATTTTTGTTGGAAAATCCATCGTTGAATAATGTATGAGTTTATGCGTGTATGCAAAACGTTTCATGAAACGAAGGTAAAAATATCATTTACATAATTGTTACCGAAACATTATAACGGGTTTTGGGAATCCCCACAATGTTGTTTTAAATGCATTGAATGGCATTTAAATTATAAATTTATCCTCTCATTGAATTGGCCTATAAACTTATTCACTATTTAATATTTCAGAGAACAATATCTTTTCGTATCATCCGATTATAGCAATTTCATTTCATGAACTCATTCACAGCGGAGCTGATTTCGGGTGGATAATTGTCAATCATTCGGTTATTCTTATAATATTACTCTTAACAAATTTTTGTTTCGGGTATCTGTCTTCTTCTTTGATATACATTATAGAAACAAATTTTTTTAGACAAGTAGAGAGTAAATATTTTATTTATAACTGAGGAGATATTGTTGTCTATTTTAAGGAAATAAGGACGAGACATATCTCAATTGAGACATATCTGAATAAAAAATTTACAGATTAAAAATTACTGCCAATTATACATAATTCTTTATAATATTTACTTCAGTGTGGATAGTAAATTAATAATATAGACAATTTTAACCATTTAAACTTTATTTATCAATTAAAGCTCAAATACTGGTTCCTTTCACTTACCAAAGAGGTCGCTTATGTGTTAAAATCCATTATCGTATTAAAATTCCTCAATGCCAGAGTTCGGCCGTCGGATTTAATAAGAAAGTTGGGAATGATCCACTTTGCACTGCGCGAACAACTTCAACAATGGCCTGAAAGGGGCACGAACTGGTTTTGTTTCCTCGGACAAGTTCTCGTCTTTGAAACCCATTCGATGCCATTAGAATGGCTGAATGAAAAAGTTTCCACGTCGCTCTATCCGATAGTTATTTATAACGAGGAATTGCTTCGATGGTTTGGACATGAGTTTAGATGTGCCCAGTTGATGAAAAGTATACAGAAGCTTGGATTAGTTTAAAGTTTAGTTTCGTACATTAGTCTACAGATGTATGAATGTCAAATAAGGGAATGTGGTGTGTCAGGATTAGGACAGATGGATCCGTGATCTTTGCCTACTCCTCTACAGGGAAACATGGGTGATGAGTAAGTATATACGAATATAAGAATAGTATACTAGTGGTATAGCTTTACATTATCAGTGTAAGGAATATCCTTTCATCACATAAAAACAAGACTTATTACTACCGTATAGATTTCTTCACAGGTACACAATACTGAAGTAGTTCATCCATCATAGTCCATATAACCACAATCAATTCTACTAAATATACTAAGGTATAGGTTTCCCCTTTTGTAGATAAACGATCGTGAAGTATATGTCTGTATTTCACAGAATAGACAGTGATTGTAGAGTTCAGCTTTCCTGAAACCCAATCACCTGTATATAGCGTTCAGATTTTCTAAGAATATCTAATATTACAGGTTTACGGTACCTGAGTTATTAAGCTCAACCATTTTGAAGCTAGATTAAGTAGTTGGCTCAGTTTCGCTATGGAAAAGGCTGCTTTAAAAAACGGTGATTAAATTTTTAAGCTGATAAATATGAAGTGAAGTACGATCTTACGTAAGTACATTATTAGTACATGATAGAAATATGTCTCTAATATTTATAATAGGTAACTATTATACACATACATTCATGTCCTTTAATTACTATCGAGGTGGACAGAATCCCGGAGAAATAACATTGCCTAGGTCACTTCTTGGCATGAATATTGGGGTTGTGATGTCATAATGGCACAATCCTGACAGATTTATAACCCATCGCCCAATAGATTCCATCGCCCCTAGTCATCTAGTTTGCATTCTTTTTACGTCCTATACTAGCACAGTGATCTATTTTGTTGTTTTTAAAATGATAATAATTGTTATACACCTTAGTCAGCAAGGATCTAAATAATATCTATAAAATGACAAGAATTAAAGCTGTAATACCTATTGGCATCCTCTAGTTAAAGAACATTTCAGTATACATATAAGAGAAACATTATAACATCTTATATAACATCTAGAATACAGAAAAAGTCCATGTTGAAGCGAATCTCAAGAGTTAATTTCACTTAGCGCAGATAGGTTATTCTCACCGGATTTTATTTCTA
This sequence comes from Leucoptera coffeella, assembly GCA_030578115.1. Taxonomy (NCBI): domain Eukaryota; kingdom Metazoa; phylum Arthropoda; class Insecta; order Lepidoptera; family Lyonetiidae; genus Leucoptera; species Leucoptera coffeella. Next base: position 27,502 of record JAMBLF010001223.1, read on the forward strand.
TTTAGCTCACGGCTTCTTCAGAATTTTTATTTTTAATTTAAGCGGTCTGGTAGAACATTGTTATATTTTGCAGAAAATAAAGAATCCAATTCGTTCGGCCGCTGTTGCTTTGTCTTATATATTTTCTTGCTTAAAGTGGAAAAGTTGTTACAAATTACAATGAGTTAGGGAAACGCCCCCAGATCGCGAAGATTGTTTTAGGCTTACAAAGTTGGATTTGGTATCTTGTTCATTAATAAATAATGTAATATAAGTATCAAGACTATACACAATAAAGCGGATTTAGCCTAGTGTGCACGATTTCCGAAATCTTATTTGAGGTCCTAGGTTCGAATCCTGGGTCTGGCATGTACGAATGAATGAAACTCTTAATAATGAGTTTTTCATTTACGTACGTAATTTACAGTTTAAAGTGGGCGAAAATATCCCTCGGGATAGATTATAACCAGTGCCTGTATCTGGTGATACATTTCACTACCTATAGTTGGGTGCTATATGTAAAATTAATAGATATATTTTTATATATATAATGTATTTAATTTGATGATTCATACTTTGACAGTGCTTCTATAGTTTTACTTAGTTGTACGTGATACGTTAAAACTACTGGTAACACTTACCAGTAGTTTTAACGAATTCGAAGTCGTTCATGGCTTCTCACTAGAGATAAATAGTTATTCCCACAGAAATTTAAATCATACTGCACAAACAGACTTCTATTCACCACTTCATTGCATACCCAGAAACATAGACTATTCTAGTTGTACGTTGACACGCTGTGAGGTAATGACTAGTCGTTCTTTAGCGTTGCTCCATCTATGGAATGCAAATTAAATCACGGCTCTCATCTGTTCACATGAGCCGTCTTTCCCCAGGGTGCTGAGGGCGATGTTCGGCCTGATTGATGGATACGTACGTGTACTCTTAATGGAGGGGAGGAAATTAAGTGCTCTAAGTGCCTTTCTGAGCAGGTTAAGTAGTGACACTGTGCGTGACTCTATGGCGTCGTGTCAATGTGATTTATTCGCTCATGTCTTTATATAATTACAAGTCCTTATTTACATACTTAGGTTTGGTACTGACGTTCTTATTATGTTCGGAATGGAAAGAGTCTTCAGCTTTAGGAATGAGGTATATTCTGTTCGCTGGACCGTTGGTCTAACTAACGAGGTATAGGCTTTGCACTGGACACTGGTATAAAGCATAATAATGTACGAAGATAGCTATTGGCTATCCCATTTGGCCATTGGAACCGAGCCATGAACGAATAATATTATTCAGTAAGTACTATTTCTCGCCGCCCAAGTTATCCATTGAAATACAAGGCGCAGCATTGGAAACTTTCATATTAAATCAGGCGTCTCGAGTTCAATACAGAAATGGGTTATTTATGTTCTTTCGCAGTACTTGTGTCACGTGTTTGAATTATGCGCGGTCGGCCGAAGCTTTAAATATTCTGCCGACGCATTAAATAACTCACCATGTGAACGGTTTCATGTAGACTAAATATACAAGTATATCAAGAGCTTTGAAAGTGTATGTTTTTAAACAAATAGTATACTACTTATTGTCATTTCATTCAGTATGGAGAACAACATGACAACCATACATAAATACATACATACACCTTTTGAACGGAATTGCGGAGATTCCTTTGTTACGGACAGAATTATGTAATAGTTAAAGGTTACTAGCCCAACCTCTACAAATTACCTCTACTTATAGCCATTGCTAAAGTCTGGTTAAAGCAGATACTGAGACGGTGCCCATTCACAGCATGGTACTAATTCTTGGTCTTTTAGTGTTAATAAATACATAACATATTTTTTCTCTAATATATAAATGACTCTTTTGAAACGCGTAAAAATCGCATAACAAGGCTTTGGAAATAGCCGAAAGTTGCTCCTCAATGTTCCTAATATGTATTATTAACACTCAATATGAAACTTAACACACGAACGCATATCGTTAAATGTTTACACGAGGCCCAAACAAAAAGGGTTGCTTTAGGAACAATAGGAGTTCATTTCCCGATAGAAAACAAAACGTAGCAGTGCGCTTGACTGCTTTGTCCATGGACAATGTGCAACAGAGCAGGGGAAAGCTTTCAGAGGAATTTGGCCAGACTTGTCACATTTTGCTACGAGTATAGTAGCCTAGGAATATACCTATAGGTGTGGGTACGTAAATAGAGTGGCAACTACCTCTAATTGCTTTATATAGGAAACTGTTTTGTGTTTTCTCGATTAGTATGTTAAGATTGTATTGAGATAAAGTTTTGGTGACAGGTTGCTAGTACGACAGTGGGTATGTTTTAATGATCTTCGTCCATTAGTGGTTTTTAAAAAGTTTTGACGAACAACTCTCTCCAGTCCCAAAACTCGAGATAATTAATAATAATAATAAATAAATATAGTTATATCTTACTTATAGAACCATATAATGAGATGACCTTACAGTATATTACAATATGTTAAGTAGGTTTGTGCCGTCCGTTCCGTAATATTATGTGACGTATATTATCTTGTTCCGACAAAATACTACATTAACTAGACGTAAAGTGAATATTCTGATATAGTCCATTTATTTATGTTTTAAACTTATACAACATATGAACGTATAAATTACGACTCTCATATACATGGTACAATGGTAAGATAATCTGCGAGCCAATCTCGATGATATTGAGGAGTATGGCTTCATGGTACCCACGTTTCACCAAATAGTCAGCATCCATCGTCATAGTTAGAGTTCTATGACACTACATATGTAAAGGTACTAAATATTTAATCTATTCTGAATAATAAGTAGCATTTCCCGAACAACGCGTAGTGCATGACGAGTAACTAAAATATGTACGTGTGTTTACGTAGTACACCAGACACGATTTAAATACGAGAGATTTTATTTCCCTTGGTGTTATAGGAAAAATCCGGAGTGATAGTCCCTGTTCTTAAAGTTAGGCTTATCAACGCCTGTACACGAATACAATTATCATTTATTCCGCAATCCAAATAACTTAATTTTTATTTGTCCTAAAAGGCATAAAGGTCTACTAAATATATATTAATGTACGGTCAACGCTAAAAGTGCAAAGAATATTTTATTTTTTAAAACTGTTGCCACTATGCATTATTATAGTAACTATACGTTCGCGTTTTATGAAATGAAAATTATTGTATTTTGTTCTTATAAAAGTAAACCTTATAAAAAGTTACTGGGTTTCCATTTTTAGCGCTAACTGTACATAAATCTCGAAGACCACTAGTGTAAATCTAAATATATTAAAAACCAAATCCAGTAGCTATTTTATTGAGTACCGACTAAGCGTAGGAATAACCTCATAATAAGCTCCCCGCGTGGTAGCCCATCCATCACTCAAGCTGAGCGTTACAAAGCACTCCCTTTGTCTAGTTTAGGTGCCGTGGGATAAATATGTTATGTTGTGGGATTGAATTAGCGAGCTTTTACGGCTTACGTTATTAATCAATAGGGTACTATGAAACTACGGAGATATACTTATAAATTTAGATTTATTTTCTACATGACCGCTTGTTTCTAAATAAAGTAAATAATGAGAAAATGGGTATTGGTTTGGTGCATTCGTAGTATGACGAATCCTAGGGTGGTAGTAATCTTCTGCAGTCTGTTTTCTTAGTAATTTGTAAACCACATTAATCTTGAAATAATAAGAAATAAATATAACTTGATCTTATAAGGTTGTGGGAGCAGAATATAATATATGTATGTACTAACGAGTAATTATGGACATAATCTCAGCCAGTGGATACTTTTGACCGCCTTTTCATGAGTTATTGATCAATATTACAGTTATTCCTTTCATTTCTAATCAGAACAGTGGATCACTGTAATCCAACTCATCTTTGATTCTCATAGCTACTTCACCAAAAAATCCGCTCAATAAAATAATCCAAATTTGCCGTACCGATCAGATTTGAAATAAAATAAAAATCTGCATGCTGCGGGGGCGAAACATCAGCATTCGGTAATGAAATTGTCTCAACAGCGGCCTCCCCTTGAAGCTTTGTTGAACAATGCTCGTAAAAGTTGCCTTGAGTGTCTTTAGAGTTTTTATGAATAATTAAATTTGTTCAGCTTTGAACGGCGCGGAGCCTCGCTAACGCACTTGATTGACAATATCCACGTAATATTATGACGGTTTGAGACGAAAGTTTTACGTAGATACGCATTACATTCGGGGATTCTTAAAGAGGATATAAATACATTTCATAAACTTAAGGGTTGTGTAGGTGGGTTATTACGGCAGTTATAAATACTTAGCCATTATGACTCTCTGATTAATAGAATACTGATTACATTTGAGAAGAACAGAAGAACAATTATGAGAAGGTTAATGGGTAAAGCAAAGCTGACGTAACAAGGCAGCATCAATTAAGAAGGAGATCGATAACCTCTGTCTATCCCTTTAGGAGACGAAGCTGGCGTGAACATTTGTACATATTGTTAAATTTAAAGGTTAATGAATGAACTAAAATGGTATTGATTACAGTTAAGTTATAATCGCGGATTGCTTGGCAAACCCATTTATATGTTTGTGCGCGGCGCAGCTTTTTAGTGTGCAAAAACTAAAAGCTTTCTCGTGTTGTAGTTTCAAACTAGAAACATGAGTGACTTGCTTATACTCCATTGTATTACAAAGGTTTATTTTATGGAGTTTTACGGATTTATTTTAAAATGGGAATACCTGTATCTAAACTGAATGCCATCATGGGTTATAAACTGTTAACTAGATGTTTGTTAAATGTATTATAATGTATCTTTTTCACAAACATTGCCGATAATAGAGGATGCTTACATTATATTCAAGGCTAAGACGAGAAATAACCCTTATTTTACGATATATGCTGATCTGGGACCAATGCACAGCTACGAAATGACTAGAATTAATTTATACAAATCTTTATTTTAATGAAAGGAGCTTGGGGCTATGGATTAAAAATTTCATTTCAACACGTACGCGATGTAGAGTTTTCTGTCTCAAAGGTTTGAATGTTCATATAAATTGTTTTATCAATGTTCGTTGTAGATTAGAAATTTGTACATAGAACTGAGGTTTAAGGCCTTAGATAGTATTCATTCTAATGGAGATAATATTATATGTTATGTCCATTAGAATATGTTATTATATTATGATTTATGTTTTATATTGTTATTATAGTTTTAAGACATTTACGATTTATACTCATGATTAATAATAAACTCATGATAAGTCCCGTTTAGTTATTAATCATACATACATATTGCTTCATGATTGCATATTCACATACATTTTAAAAAAAAAAACTGTTTTCTTTTGAAGATATATTTTTACCCGCATGTTCCCATATAGAAATGTAAAAGAAACATTATCATGTCATCGGAGCCTCAAAACGTTCACAGCGTCTGACGCAGGTAGTTTCAATTGTTTTTTAGTATTTCACTCTCTCGAGATTCTATTTGTTCGCTGATAACTGGTAAGAGTCATAATAAAACTACTAAGTAAGTTTATTTATCTACTATATCAAGACTAGTCAAATTCACTTCGCTATTTACTATTATTTATTTCGATAAGCCATTACTGTTTGTTTTTTAAAATCATCTTTAGAAGCAACTTTAGTTCAATATTATGTTTCAAATTTTTGTTCTGTGCTAGTCTGGGACGTTAAAACCTACCTAGCTGCCGTTCTTTGCGTAACGTAGGAGGCGAATAAGGGACTAGGAGTTAATGGATTCTGTTGGGCGATGAGCTGGTTCCACCTACTACCATTCCATATAACTTAACAAGCATGTTCAAAAGTTAAAAAGTCTTATTATCCTCGGTGATATTATCATGTCTCTCCATGACGACACGCCTGTGTATATATTACAAATTTGAAAAAAATATATAGAAAAGTTTAAGCACACTTAGAAGGATTGTACATTATGAATAACGAGCTAACCCGTTTACACATAATCTTGATTTGAGAGACCTTTTATCATGAAACCTTAATTTGGGAAAATATTCTCTCATTACTTCTCTTACGGCCAAGGTCAAGTTTGGAATATTCCACAAAATAGTGATGGTTAATTAGTAAAAATGTTGATGGTAAAATAGTATTTTCATATTGTTAGGGTATTATAAATTGAAGATATGTATTTGATTTAAAATTAATTTATTATAAAGTACATGAAGAGTTCTCAATACCAAACATATGTATGTTATGAAAACTAAATTATGCGGGTCAGAACAAGGCATAACTGTAAATTTAAATAATTGATGCTAATAATTGACCTAGGAGATGAACAAAAGGGATTGAACGACATGTATGATATAATATAGCCGTAAGTCACCTTTGAACCAGGCTTATTAGCAATACATGCTATAGTGGCGTGGTAGTCAGAGGCTTAGAAGCACGTTAGGTATAGGTCAATCAAAGCTTGTGTTTATATATGATAGACCGTAGAAGCATGACATCAAACCTCTTTCGATTTTAAAGTTGTTTACCGAATGTTCTAGATTCCTCCGATAAGGGCTTTAACTGGAAATCTGTGATGCACGAGGGATCGCTTATTCGATTAGTTACTGATTAGAAGGAGCCTTCTAAATGGAGGGTCGCCGACGGTTAACTTGCGGTGTACCAGATTTGTTATTAAATTACGTCCCTCATTTATTTTGAACAGGGATCTTTAACTCCTGTTTTGGGGAGTAAACAGGATGCTTGCTAGCTGCCTTTCATTTCGGTATGTCATGTGGTGACTAAGTTATGAGGTGTCAATGGAATTTCTTAGGTGTTGAGCTAGCTATCTGTCACCAATACATACACACATACATACACATCACGTCTAATTCCCTGTAAAGGGGAAGGCATAGATCACGGATCCCCATTTGTCCCGATCCTGACTGTGAACTTTTGCTTCATTGACACATACACATCCTGATACACACTCGGCGGTTATAGGTACTTCTAACGTCGCCCTTTTTCAATATGGCGTCTATTTGGCTGTCATATGGGTTATTGTCACCAATACTTGTTATTAATGTCATTACGATCCTTGCCCTGTCTGCACCGATAAAACTAAAGCACGAAAAAACTTCTTTAATTTAATACATGGTTAATGTGGATAAATATATTCTTCAGTAGTTTATTTTGATTAGTCTTTCAATAGCTACTAAAACCAAAATGGATTGTACTTGTCATTGTATTGTATTTTCTAGTTGGGAAAAATAGAAATAATTTGCAAATTTTGGTTATCATAATTAAATTATTTCTGTAATATGATAACGTTAATTCGCTGAATAAGAAACCTTGATATAATTTGATTTAAGGACGTTATTATTATAATTCTCCATTAGAAAGAACCATCAATTCTCCTTTAAAGTCTGGATCTAAGTTTGGGTTAGGTCTATAAATGTCAGCTCGGGACTGGTTAATTAGTATTATAAATTAAGTCAGCGGAAAGACTGAGACTTTTTTGTGATTAAGGCTTTTTTACATTTGGAACTAACTTTTGTGATATTTGAAACTAAATTCGATATTCGAAAATAGAAATTTTGTGAATTCATTTTGTCAGTAAGAAATTATTTTTAGTACTTAGTACGAGTAGTACTCTTAAACTACTACTACTAAGTACTAGAAATAGTCTTAAGTATTCGTAGTAGTGTTAAACTATTTTTTTGTGATTTATCAAGTCTATTGCTGAAACATTTGTGGTTATGAAGTCTATTGCTGAACGATTGAAAGCAATAACTATTAAATATTGAACTAATTATGGTACGAATATAGTAAAAAAATATGTGGAGGTTGATTTTCTTTTCGTTTATAACTTAATTTCCGACTATATTTAAAATACAAAAATAATTCTCTTAATTTCTCGAGTTGAAAATTCTCCTAAATCAAACATATTGACTGATGATGATGAATGCTGTACGTGCATAGCTTATAAAAGAAACATGATGGGCATAACAGTTTGTAGCTTGCATTAAAATACTTAGGTAAAAGAGTTTTGACATATTTTAGAAATTTCTGTTTAAGATTCAGAAACCTGTGAACTTTGAACACTAAACAGGTGCCCACGTTTATTTGATTAGCTTAGACTGAAAATGAATATATTTTCAAGTACGATATGGCATAAAATAAGAATTTTATTCGTTGACTTAAATTTTTCTATATCTGTTTAATTTTAAATTGACAATAATATTACTTCTTTTGTCTATAAATAATAGAAATAATGAAATCAGATGACATAATAGACGACCATTGTCGCTTAAGGGGTAGTCAAAGGTACGACTGTATTTCCGAAAGTACGAAGTGATATTATTCTCACATGGATAGTCAGCTTTCGTTTCTTAACATATTCTCCAACACTCAACACCTCTATTCCAATACTCATCAATACGAATTTTATGTTCAATAGTAAAACAGGCAGCGTTTCACGCTAGAAACTTAAATAAGCAATTAATTCCCCGTCGTAGTTAAGGTCCGGTGTGTGCCAGGACAATAAATGTCAACTGGAACTAATTGAGCAGTAGAAATTACGCTAGGAAAGTTTTTTCTAAATCACTAATTGGGCCCATCGGTCCAATTGGCCGAGTCAAGGGCAATTAGTGCGGACTTTTTGCTCCAACCTCCTTTAAAGGACGTTGTCAGACGAATCACTGTTTGATTGCGTCAATAAATATTATGCGCAATGATACTTACTCGTAAAAACACACGGCCATACAAGTTTAAGGCTTCTTTATGAATCTTTTTTTTTAAATTCTTTAATATGCCATTCACCACTAAGGTTATGTCGGCGTTCATGAATCTTTAAAATGATCAATTTTGTAATGACTCTGATAAAGAACTACCCGTCGTCATTACACAATAAGGAACCCTAGCTGTATTCTTTCTATTAAATAAAATTTAACTATCTAGTGAAAATTTTACTTGACTCCTGCTGTGAAGAATGATTGTAAATATAAATAAGTACGTAAGTACACTCCGTTCGCCATGATTACAGTAAGATTGTGCTGCCATCTGAGTAAACATAATTTCCCAAACAACAATCTCCAAATATCAGTGTTTTGTCTATCAAATAGCAATACGATTGTTTCAATATCTACTGTTTGTGCAATCCCGTTTCTAGACACACAATTAGTATTGGTATTTGCTTTGACTTGTTTCCAGTGATTATGGTACGATGATAGTGTACGAGTATAGTAATACTCCTCAGTGATTTCAATGAAAAGCTTGTAAGGTGTTCTATTACTTCGTTTCCTGGCATTATTGGATGATGGTAAGGTAAACTTAGACGTATAATTAAAAACTTTCCTATAAACATGAAAAATATGCTATATACACGTTTTTCAGAAAAAAAATTTTAAATTTCTTTTATCATATAGTTTATTATTGGATGGCGAAATATTTATGTTTAGATATCTTTAAATTTCATTAAATATCATTAATCTCATTAGATTTCAGTAGAAACTATGAAGGCGTCGTCAAATAAGTACTAAACTTTCTTTTAAATGACTTTTAGCTGAAAAATAACTGATTATACATAAAGTTGTACAAAATTAGTATAAAACCTATGCGTATCTTGTCGCCTTGCCATGAGAAAATACCTCGATGCAAGCTTAAAGTTTATCAAGGGAATATATTCAGATCCAAATTATACATACACAATACGCTTGTTTCCTTGTAAATAGGCAAGCAGAGATCACGGATCTCCATCCGTCCCGATCCTGATACACCACTTTCGCTTCATTGACATTTATACTCCTCCTCATACAGATTCGGCGGTTATACTCGTTGGTAATTCTAACGTTTATAGCATATAATTTTGTCACATTTTCCCCATTCTTAACCAAAAGAAGTTAAGACCAACCTTTTCTTCGTATGTTAAGGACACTATCTCCAGAAATAAGCGGTTTAATTACTTGCTCATCACAGTAGTAAGTGCTTAGGGAGGCTTTGTGTTTCTTGTTTAATTTGTGCGGAGATTTCCGAGACAAAGTGCGGTGACACTCTGGCTTAGGCAGGTATCCCCTGGCTCGTAGCCAATCTAGGAATCTAAAGCGTACCTATTGTGCCATGCTTGGATACTAGGTCATATATTGGTAGTGAAATGTATGTGCAATTACACACATTATGTTCTAAAATTGAAAGTGTATAGAACATGTTTCTATTTTTCTGTTTATGAGTATATGTTTAATGGATCATGAATGTACTCGTAATAATTTATTATATTCACTATTCTAACCGTGAATAAATGACATAATATGAATTCCAAATGTTTTCGTAATTATAAACTCAGATATTCTTTCACTATTTGGTTAAAACTGAATTTAATATAGCATTAAACACGTGATAAATCACCTATTTTCAGGATTTTCTATAGGACAGTACCATAAAAAAACCTGACCGACCCAAAAAACAGAGCTATGTTTACAAGTATGTATCCCAGCGATGTAAAAAGAATGCAAACTAGCTGCCGTTCTTCCCAGCAAGTTGGAGGCGACTAAGTGACAAAGGGTGATGGAATATATTGAGCAACTTGTCATCAAAGTGGTATGCAACATTAGAACCTAAATATTCATGGGAAATAGTAGCCAAGGATTATCTTGAAGGTTTTGTCCACCCTGAAAGAGATAAAACTACGTGCAAGTATATGTATGTAAGAATACAGCACAATTCGTGGCTATATCGCCGCTCCTTAACGGCTCAGTCTTTGTAAGCGACTCGTGCTATCTCGTAAAGATGTTCAGCTTTTGTTAAGCGCCCCTTATCTTCGCAAATGAACGCCCAGACAAAGCTAGTGGCGTCCGTTAGTGTTTTGTTAATGACCTTGACGCGTTGCTTAAGTATTTTGCCAATTAACGAAGCAAATGAACATTTTTAAACTCCTGCAAGCGTCAGTTTTAAAAATGGAATGTTTTTATCAGATTTCTGCAATGTTTGTGGTTTGTATTTGTAACTTAATCATTTAATCTGTATTGTTTAGTATTCAAATAATATTTCAATCTTCATTTGTATAATAATTAAACCATCCGCTACCGATTTGTCACTTGAATATATATATTCTTATCGATGTATTTAAATTGAGTAATATTCGTAGTATGAGGCAATATTATCATAATTACATCAATATTTCTCGATATTACTGATCTTATATGTATACGTATGATATGTAGTATGTACATACATTCACCTTTAGTTAAGCCTAGCAAGAATAACAACGTCAAACAAAATACACGTTAATTATACGTTCCAAAATGTAACAAATCGTCACATCCACACCAGTAGAAATACCGAAATTAATTATTACATTTCGTGATTCACTCTCCCAGAAAATACTATTTGGGAACGCGAGATTATTCCGAATGTTAACCTAGGTGCGTGTGTTGTAGTCACGAATACCTACAACTGTATAACAGCCTGTTTACTGCCTTATTACTCCTCGTAACATGAAATAATCAACAGCCATCCCAAGTTACTGTTACGTGTTCATCTTGAAAATTAAAGAAGAAAATATAATAATTAATATTAAGCGGCTGTAGTCCAGTGGGTAAGACCTCGGAGTTAGTATGAGAAAGGTTCGAATCCCGACTCTGGCAAGTACCAATGAATGAAATTAAAATATGTGTTTTTCATTTACGTACATAATTTACAGTCGCTAACGGTGAGGGAAAACATCGTGAGGAAACCTGCCTATCCCTCAGGATAGATAATAGTCAGTGCCTATATACGGCGATACGGTTCGCTACCTATCACGTTGGGTGCTGTCTATCTAGTGATACGCGGGCTTCGAATGACCCATACCTAACATGCGTTGTGTTTTTTGCTCACTTTCTTTGTAATTTTTATGTTTGTTAAGGGTGATTATAATAAATTGATTTCCGGAGTTTCTTGTTAGTTCTTCTCCAACTCTCTAACTGAACTAACCTCGGTAAAAAATATGTAAAGACAATGCTCAGTGCCATGTTTGAAATAGTTTTTTTAATATATACTTAGATCATAAGATAACTTTCAATGAGAGCTTGTGATAGGGCCTATTTTGAATAAAAATATTTTGACTTTTGACTTTGATATATTAATTTGTTTTATTTGAGTTTATAGCTCTGCAACCAAAGACCGTTACAAATGAAACCTATAATGTATCGAGCCGTATGGCACAGTAAGTGCTACTTTTGGCGTGTTTACTGGCAACACTGAATTACGCAACTGTGGCGACGACGCCTCCATCTGCCACCTTATGTGGCGCGATCTCTAACTACACACGCGGACAAGTATTTAGCAACACTATTGATGACGTCACAAACAATATGTTCGCCGCAGTACGAATCGAACCAATTAATTTCTCCCACCCTATGAGGAAAATGGCTACTCGTTATGGTCCCTCTGATTAAGCTGTGGCATCATAAGGTTTCTTGGTAGAACCTCCTACGTAGAACATACTTAGTAACTATTATAAGGGACGATTTCACACTGATTGAAACATTACTTTTGTTCAGTAGGTTAGGGGTTCCGTGTCGTAGAAGATCGTGGGTTTGAATGTAGGTGTTAACAATACAGATCTTATTATATAGTATTTTTATGCTATATGTGGCCGGACAAATATAATGACTCCTAAGTCCTGTCTACTTCGAGAGAGATTAAGGAATATGCATGTATGTAACAATATTTTTATGTTATTATAGTATCCTTTTTCCGAGCAAATACCACTGCTCTGTGCTGATTAATTAGTTATATTTATTTTTTCATACATCACGCCAGTATCCTTACAAAGGGATAGACGCATCACGCGAATAGTATCACGTATGGTATCCCCATTGATCGTCCTGACAAAGCAGTTTTATTTCAGTACAACCATACACCTCCTCATTCACACTCGGCGGTCAGAGGTACTTATACCTTTACCCTTTATAAATCAATTTATCAATATGTCGTCTATCTTACAGTCTTAGTCTTGGCCGATCACCTCCCCTACATAGATACCTTTTGGACTTTTTATACTTTCGTAATACTTATTACATTTCATACATACATACGCTTCACGAATTGTGTATACACACTCCCTCCCTTTTTTATTATGGCGGGGTAGTCAGAAGGTTGAATGCCAATCTCCAAAATTTCGAAGGCTGAACAGTAAACAACAACAAAATAACACGCAATGGCGGAAACGTCAAATTTAGTTCCAAGTTTGCCGTCTGCCACCTTATGTGGCGCGATCTCTAGACGTTAAAGTTGCCACCATCTTTTATTTTAAAATAAATAAAAAAAAATTGAAATTACGAGATATTTTTTTTATATATTTACTAATTCCAAAAATTACGTTGTGTTTTTTCTGCAATAGGGTAAATATTGTAGTCCTGTTTTAAACTTAATTAAGATATTCTATCATCGCTAAATACGCCTATCCCTCGAATAGGTAATAGCCAGTGCCTATATACGGCGATATGGTTCCCTGCCTATCACTCTTGGTACTGTATATCTAATGACACGCGGGCTTCGAGTAAACCATACCTAACATTCAGAGATAGGCAATCAAACCTCGAACTACCCCGTCACAATAAAAAAGTAAACGTGAAGCGTATGTTAGTATCAATTACGCGCGTAATTGTGTGTTATGTATGTATGTAACTGATCAGTTATATGACTCGATATTGAAAACCAAAGATTACAATACCTAACATGATAATTGCAAGTTGGGATAAGATTTCATATATCATCGTTACAGATAGAGTCGAACAGAATGACAGCTCTTTAAACATACCCTAGTCCCGGACGCACGGCACTAAGCCTTAAATCCTGAAGGTGTTACGTTGAGATGTCTACATCGGACTATTCTTTAAAGTTGGAGCCTTTGATCTGAAGTTTAAAAAGGATTTGCCTTGTATTCGTAATGTAGCGATAAAGGGGCGATCTGGCACAGCCAAGCTGCTCTCTCTTCGAACGGAGCTTTGCAATTCGACACATTTCTGTAAAATGATCATTTTCTTAATTCTGAATAGGGTATAGACTATATAGTCACTGTTATGGTATAGTCATTGCCAGTTGATTGCCCATAAATACTTGGAAGAAAAGAACCATTTTAGCGATTGCGATATGGATTAACAAACAAAATTCATTACTGTAATGGTTCTGTCTATCCTAAGAGAGTTGAAATGAATAAGAAAATCTATTTTATCTAAGGATTTATTACATTAAACATCCTTCACCCCAATATTCGCAGCGTCCTACTATTAAAACTAACAGGAATCATAATTAACATAACTAGATAGAGTTCTAAACTATAGAGTTCACGTAATTTTTACAGACAGTATTATTTTTAGGATCTAACAATTGGGCTAAGATAGCTAAACATATATTTTTGATAAAATTCAATTTTATTATCTTTGTGTCAACCTACGAACTTTTCAGCCCAACTTTTAAATATCCCTCAAAAATACTTTCTTTTTTCTTTTTCTATACATATCTAAAAGCACTATGTAGAATCAAAAGCAACCCTTGGCATCTATCTGGGGAGCCACTCAACACATTTCACGAGGCTGTTTTAATGGCAGAGCGCATAAGAACAGGCTGCAACGATATTATTCCTTAGGATTGTTTCACTTATTTCACAAACGGTTATGCTTGCATTGTATACGAGCAACCAACGCGATTGTGTTAAATATTTTAGTAACTGTTCACGTTAACGTAACATAATACGATGTTTTACATAATACTAACGTGAATAAAACTTACAGATTTAAGGAAACATATTGTGATTTTTAAACATTACTAATACAGCCTCTGTCTTATAAGTGAATGACTTTTTGATTCCTTTTTGTTTTGTTGTTTATTACCTGAAAAGCTTACAAGCGAGACTTGAGTTGATTTCCACAGTAGAGCATTCATAATTAAGAAACATATTTCATACATACTTGTATGTCTTGGACGGTGATCTCTGACGGACGGTACGCGACTGTTGCACGGTTTTTGTCTCAACTGCTTGTGAACCTCTTGTATAGGAATCTTTCGGAAATTGTGGACGTAAATGTTTATGTATATGGAACAGCAAACTAGTTTATAAGTGTAGATATGCATTTTATCTTCGTTATCTAGTAATATGTCTAGTGTAAAAATTCTATTATTCCTGTACCCTATACTAAATAACGCTTAGTCAGTTAAGCTCAAACCCGTTTTTCATTTTACTACATCTTGCATAAATTTATTGTAAGAAGACCCCACAAATCCTTTGACCACTTAAATAACTTTACTAAGTTTAATAAAGCTAACGCAAAATATACTACTGTAATATTTTTCTTTATAAAAAATTAAACCGAGTTTTAGTTCTCGGTGTAAATTGCTTTTGTTCTACTTTGTCGGGAGTGTTTAAAGCGTAGTTTACGAAACACGCCTTTGATAAATACCTACGGAGTTTTAATAACTTGCTTGCAAAAAAGATCGCGTCTTGGGTTCCTATACAGACGTAGCTTAGTTAGGAAAACACTTGCTTGAAGATAAACTGTGTACAAAAATTGTATTAAGGAAATGTGATAACGACAACAGTGACCTCGTTGAGACACTAGTCCTCATTAGATTCATCATCATCATCAGCCTGTATCAATTCACTGTTGGACATAGGCCTCCCCCAAATGACGCCACTTCTCACTGTCAGTGGCTGTTCGCATCCATTCGATGCCGGCCAACAAGCGCAGGTCGTCTTCCCACCTTACTGGGGGGCGCCCCACACTACGTTTACTGAGACGCGGTCTCCACTCTAGGACTTTTTTGCTCCAGCGACCATCAGTCCTTCTGCATACGTGATCAGCTCAACTCCACTTCAGCGTGCTAATTCTTTTCATAATGTCGGTAACTTTAGTTCTCTGGCGTATCATCTCATTTCTGATGCGATCTACCAGAAAAACCCCGAGCATCTTCCGCTCCATAGCACGCTGAGCGACCTTGAATTTGAGGGCTAGTCCCGCAGTGAGTGTCCACGTCTCAGATCCGTACGTCATAACGGGGAGCACACACTGATTGAAAACCTTAGTTTTCAGGCATTGTGGTAAAGACGACGTGAGGACATGCCTTAGCCTTCCAAATGCTGCTTATCCTAGCTGTATTCTTCTGTCCGCCTCCCTCTCGAAGTTGTTTCTGCCAAGCTGTATAATTTGGCCTAAGTAAGTGTATTGGGAAACAACTTCTACGGGAGTGCCCCCAAGGGCAACCGGTCTCGGGACTACCAAATCATTAAACATGATTTTGGTTTTTTCTAAATTCATCCCGAGTCCGATGCGTCGAGAAGCAGCATTTAATTCGGATAGCATTTCCTCCAGATCCTGCAGCGACTCCGTCATCAGGACGATATCATCAGCAAAGCGAAGATGCGAGATGTATTCCCCATTGATATTTATTCCTCGTTCAACCCAATCCAACATTTTGAAAACATCTTCCAGTGCACTCGAAAACAGTTTCGGGGACATAACTGCAACTGTGCACCTGGATTGGTTTCGTGCCGTGGCCTTGGAGTTGAATGGTAATAATGGCGGAATCATAAATATGTCTTAGCACACTCACGTATCGCCAGTCGACTTGAGATCGCTGCAAGGATTCCATGACCGCCCAGGTCTCGACCGAGTCAAAAGCTTTCTCATAGTCCACAAATGCGAGGCAGAGTGGCTGGTTATACTCGTTAGTTTTCTGTATAACTTGCCTCAACGTGTGGATGTGGTCTATGGTGCTAAAACCCCGTCGAAACCCGGCCTGCTGTGGAGGCTGAAAGCTATCGAGCCTGGCTGAGAGTCTATTGGAGTTGACCCTCGAGAACAGCTTATATATGTGACTCAGAAGTGTTATCGGCCTGTAGTTCTTCAAGAGGGTTTTATCTCCCTTCTTGAAGAACAGAACAGCCACACCTCTGCCCCAACATTTTGGAGTTCTTCCGGAGAAGATGACACTATTAAAATTCTCTGGAGCTCCCTCAGAACTGGTCTTCCACCAGATTTCAGGAGCTCAGAGGTGATTCCATCCTCTCCCGGAGCCCTTCCATTTTTAAGCTGTTTTAAGGCCATCTCAATCTTATCCAAAGCTATTTCAGGCATGTCCTCAGTGAAGTGGCGTGTCAATGTGGCCCTTGAGTCGGAGGGGTTAGGAACCAGATTTCGGCATCGCGAGCGGTATAACTGGCCGTAAAAATCTTCTATCTCAGACAAGATCTCTGGTTTAGAGGTGACCATGTCTCCACGAGCAGTCCTCAACTGCGTCATATGGCTACGTCCCAGTTTTCGGACAAATACGCGCATCCCACGATTTTGCTCGATCAACTCTTTTATGAGGAGAGCATTAGCCTTACGTAGGTCACGTCGTATTGCCTTCTTTATCTGTTTGTTTAGCGTAGCTGTTTGCGAAGGAGATGTCTGTGGAGTTTCTCGTCTTAGCCTCATAAGGTCCAAAGTTTCGTCCGAGAGATCCGACTTACGGCTCCCAGCTCGAGCCCTGCAGAACCGGCTCCCTTCCTCGCCGATAATTCTGGTCACATTTTCGAGGTCCTCGTCAACATTAGTCGTGGTCTGCAGAATGGCAAAGCGGTTCTGAAGTTCCAACTGGAACTTGGATGAACCAGCAGCCATTTGCAGTCGGGTCGGTCGGAGCGTGGACTTCATCATGCGCATCCTTTCTAGCTTATAATTAATATTCCGGGTGCCTCTTACCATGCGGTGATCACTTCCGGTATTAAACCTGTTGATCACAGAGACATCCCTGAATATGTGCTTTTTATCCGCCATGATGAAGTCGATCTCATTAAAGGTGTTTCCATCGGGACTTTTCCGGGTCCACTTCCGTTGGGACTTTTTCTTATAAAAAGTTTTCATAAGATACAGCCCCTGCAATTCTAGAAAGTGGACCAACATATTTTGTCCCCTGGAATTCCGGCTGCCAATGCCGTGTGGTCCAATCCTCGATTCACCACTCTCCCTTCGACCAACTTTAGCGTTGAAGTCCCCCATCACAACGTTGTAGTGAGCGGACGTGGTATGATGCAAGGCCCGTTCGATATCATCGTATAGGGCCTCTACCTCTTGGTCTGAATGTGCCGATGTGGGGGCGTACACCTGGATCATTTTGAGTGAGTACCGATCCGAGAGCTTAAGAATGATGTACGCCACTCTTGTCGACACACTGGACACTTCCACAACGTTGTTACAGAGGACTTTGTTGACGAGGAAGCCTACGCCCCCCTGGGACTTGCAGTCTCCTTCCCAGAAGTAGAACAGATGTCCAGAGCTTAGGGTTAAGCAGTCCTCGCCCTGTCTTCGGACCTCGCTTAACCTCAGGATATGCCACCGAATTTTGCTAAGTTCTACCTCCAGTTCGGTCAGATGAGAAGCCAGCCGGAGACTGCGACCGTTGTACGTCGCCACAGTCAGTAGTTTTGACTCGTTTGACCCCTGGGGATTCTTCGCACCCCTGGCACTGTCGCTGCCCGACCGTCACCGTGGCCAGGACGACAGTGCCGCCAGGAACTCGGGGCCATCTTTTTAAATGTTGTCATTACATGGGGGGGTATTGCCCTAATCTCCACGCTGGGTAGGCGGGTTGGAGATCGCAGGGGTAAGGACTTTAGCACAGATGACGCTGCTGCCCGTCATCGGCTTTGTATTTGGCCTCCCTACCCTTTTCGGATGGATATACCGCCATCGGTCGGTCGCACAATAGTATTTACGGACCATGATGCACAACTATATTATTATGAATAAATAAATTTTATAAAAAAGATGACGGTGGTAGCCAAAAATATTTGCTAAAAATATTAGATTGATATTAAGCAACTCTTAGTGTCGTCAGTAACGACATGGAAGTCTACAGGGGTGATCAAATTCTGTAGCTTTCGGTGACAGAAAAGATCAAGAGGGAACAAATCTATTTCTCTCAATAAAACAATCAGTAGGTTACAATGGACTCACCATCTGTCAAATCGAGTAATAGTTATTAATATAACCGGAAAATCAGTATGTAATAGTCTTATAGTTATCACTAGACAAAAGACATCATTTCTCACAGTCATTAATGAGTCTTATTAGTTTCATAGATTTGTAAAATACTATACGAAAGTTACAAAATTGAAGCGCCTGAAAAATATGACGTCATAATCAATTCAATACAAAAATAAATGTCAGTAGGTAATCAGTAATTCAGTTAGCCTATAACTATGATAGGCAACTAAAAAGTCCTTTGAAGGTGGAGATTAAAGGAACGTGAAACGTGTACAATATGTAAAAAGCTTTTTGTTCATACGTTAGCTTATGCTCTACAAACTCCGAAATTTATTTTATTCACGAGATTAACTAAGCGGAATACACGTGCTAAAAGTACTTTTCAACGAATTACTTATAAATTCTTTATCATCTTGGAGGCATTGTTACGAATGTTGCCAAATTACGTATATTATTATCTTATTCTGGGTATTAGCTAGAAATAGATATGTGTATGTATATTTTGTATGTGCTTAAACATCTAAATTTCAAAGCCTTACACTCTTTTAACCTTCAATAAATCTCAGTTTGCATCTTGCGATATGTGACGATTAACAGTGTCCATATATTCATATTTCAAGCACAAGTATAGTAATTAACATAACACAAATAGTATTGAGAGTAATATGGAATGAGAGGAAATCATATTATGTAATATTCGAACAAAAACGCTTGGGAACGAGCCATATGTTCAATCAATGGCCTATTAACATTAACGTGGTTCATTGTGTTCGTATATTTTCATAATAGTAGAATAAGATCACAATCAGTGAATAATTGCATGATTTATGTAAAAATAACCTACATACATACCTGCACTCATTTCCTCTATTCCTTTAAGTAGTGGGCAGAATCTCTGATTACGATAAGGAATGTGATGTAAAAGATTTAGAATATTGGTAGAATACATAGTCTCTGCCTATCTTCTTGCGGGCGTAGAGTCGTGAATAAACGTATGTGTAAAACGTTGACTAGCTTATATAGATTCATTTTATCCCAAGCTATTTAACTTCTAAAACTCACAAATGGACAAATGGTTAACTAAGTGTACGTACACATAAATACAAATATACTAAAATCAAAATAATTAACTTCACCCGTTATTCTATTTTGTGATCACGTAGACTCTGTTGTTACGACAAAAACGAAACTAGTAATTATAAGTTATAGTCAATATTTACACGCCGACCTATTTGTATTTCAATAGGTGTAAATATGAACATAATTTTAAACTACTACGTAATTAAATGGACGGAAATTTTATTTGAAGGTCTCATACAGCTTTCAGTAAAAGGTTAAATTGCTGCTTAATTTTGCTGTATTTTAATTTAAATACAAAATATGAGTACATAATGAGTGTAACATTTTTAAGTCTATTACGGAGAGTTGACATCCATTATTGTAGATGTATCTTGAAACGATTGATGCTTAAAACACTTTAATCGCGACAATGGATTGTCAGTTGAATAGATGCTAACCATTTTGGGTGTTGAACATTAGCGTAGTCAACATTATTTCAATTTGTTTGCCTGTTCTGAAGCATACATATCTACTTGTACGACTACATACTTTCGATCGCCACCTTGAACGACGTTGACAAATCTCTCTTACTCCTTCCCATTCACTTTCTCATACTGCACTTATGTCGCCCTTAGAAGAATCGCAAGCATCATAAATTTTTGACGTCCACCTTGGCTATAACGTCCATACTATATAACTATAACGTCCACCTTGGCTCTATCTTAACCCTCTTTTCATCCATCCGCTTCATGTGCACAAACCACCTGTTCTATAAATCCAAATAAGATACCAGATGGTCGAATCACCCTTACCTTGTTTTAATTTATTCTGCATGTAAATTGTACCAGACCAGATAGAAAGGTTCGGCACCCCGTGGCACCTGTAAGAGATAAAACAACGATAACAAGTCATTCGTTACGACTATGACCCTGTTACCTACTTTATGGGCAGCCTTGGAGGCCTCCTGAAAATTTTACGACCAGTTATCGTATATCCGAAAGTGATCCGGGTCGTCGATAGTCAATAACAGTTCATCAAAAACGCATTTGGTTTCGTATTGTGCTTCCAGAGGCGAGGAGTGAATAGTGGTCTACTTAGCTTTATTACGGACTATTGTGCGATGACTATATAGAATAGCCGGGGTTAGTAATGCTTTGGTAATATATATCCTGTAATTATTCATGTACAACCATGCAACCTTGTGTACCTTATATGAGGACATCTTTTCGGAATAAGTTGTAACTTACGGTTTCTGTTGGGAAACATTCTAATATAATAGGTCTTTACCTATGAAATTGCCGTTCTGCAGTACTGGCCATTTCAAATCAAAATAATTTTTGTTTGACTAAGTATTCTAATTTCAAATTAATTTTATTTTAAAAACATGGAATTCCTTTTCCAAAAGTAGTCATTTGTTTATTGATTAGTGTTACGTTTTCATCGTATTTCAATCTTTTTCGTCATCATGGATACGTTAAAAATTCGAGTAATTATGGAATATGAGTACCGTCGTGGCAGCAACGCGGCACAAGCGGCACGCAACATCAATGACGTTTACGGAGCTAACACTACAAACCAACGCACCGCCTGTTATTGGTTTGCTCGCTTCCGTTCTGGAAATTTCGACCTGAAAAATGAACCTCGTGGTCGTCCGAAGACTTTGGTCGACAATGACGAATTAAAGGCGATTGTGGAAGCTGATGATACACAATCTACGGCGGAATTAGCAGCAGCTTTCGACGTTAGCGTCAAAACAATATTGGTCCATTTGCGTCAAATTGGCAAGGTAAAAAAGCTTGACAAATGGGTGCCCCACGAACTCAATGATCGCCAGCGCGAAACACGCGTCGAGACGTGCCTTGCACTGCTCAACAGACACACAAATGAAGGAATTTTGAACCGCATTGTTACCTGCGACGAAAAATGGATTCTGTTTGACAAACGCAAGCGCTCAGCAAGTTGGTTGGATCCTGGTTCAGCACCTAAACAGTGCCCTAAACGAAAACTTACCCCTAGAAAAGTGATGGTCACTGTTTGGTGGTCTAGCGCCGGTGTGATTCATCACAGCTTCTTACCAAACTGGGTGAGCATTACTGCAGATGTGTACTGTGAAGAACTGAACACAATGATGGAGAAGCTGGCACATCTCCAACCAGCATTGGTCAATCGCTCGTCTCCGCTGCTCCTGCACGACAACGCGCGACCTCATACTGCACAGCAGACGGTCTCCAAGTTGCAAGAACTGGGGTTGGAAGCTCTCCATCATCCACCGTACTCACCAGACCTTGCGCCTACAGACTTCTACTTTTTCCAGAATTTGGATAACTTCTTGGCGGGAAAAAAATTTAATACCCGAGAGGCAGTACAAAATGCCTTTGAAGAATTTGTTGCCTCCCGTCCAGCTGATTTCTTCAAGAAGGGCATCAATAAACTGCCACTGCGTTGGCAAAGATGCATTGATTGCATGGGTGATTACTTCGATTAATACAATTAAAAAATACAAGAAAAAAATTCGTTAAAATTTTTTCATACAAAACGGCAATTTCATAGGTAAAGACCTAATATAACTATCTACCAGGGTCCAATTACTTTAATATATTATCACGTTTTTTGAGAAAATACTCATCATATTTCAGTTAAATTGTCCGCTACTCTTTGCATCAAAATTGGTTTGCTATCAAGAGCTTCTAAACTCACTTATGCCTTGGTAGCTTAAGGCGTAATATACCTTTTTATATAATTACATATATTTAGAGCACACTTACGGTTAAGCGAAAGATAATAATGAAACCTACATACCGGTGTTCGCTATTCACCTGTCAAGTCGAGGTGATGGATATGCTAGGTGAAACGTAGGTATAAAATTTGCGTGTATTTTAGGTTCGGAGGTCTTCGAAGGTCATGACCGAATGAATTGAGTGGTTTTGTTCTTTTGTTCAGGTGGAGTGTTTTGTCTGCGAAACACGTTCCCGCTCATTCTTCAACTGGAAGTGTCTGAAGCCTGACTTCACATAAATTTTTCAGACTTTTGAACATAAGTGACATTTGTTAGTAATATGATGTATGTATAGTTTTAGTATTAGGCAATTTTAGGTTTAATTGGCGGTAATGAAATGGCTTTATATGGAATTAATATGCAGTAATGTAATATTACAGTCAAATATGAGTAAAATTTCTCCTTTGTGTCTTGTAGAAATATTATATTTAACACTAAGTTACAAGTTTATATTCTAAAGTTCATCTTTCTTTAATTTGTATAGATACTTTTACTCTCATTGTTATTCCTACTTAGCTTGTTTACAAATTGGTTCACTTAAAATCCGATATTACATATTAGCAGATACTCGTAATCAATATATTATTCTCGTTACTTAAGTATATATAGGTTTTTATGTATATTCTGTTTCCTTGTTCTGTTCATGTGCGAAAAGTCTATTTAAGCTAAACTCTACTTAGAACAGAATGCTTCACCACAAGCAAAACCTTATCAGCGTAAATCCTTACCTTCTAAGAAATAACCAACTGAAGATTCACGCCTTAAAGTAGAAGCTTTACGCTTATAGTGCAAAATTTGAACAGAACTCGTGCAAGTTTGTTTCCGGGCTTTTAGTTTATCTAACATGTACTTTTCTCGATAATCCTTGAAAAGAACATATATGAGCAGTTTAAACAAGAAAGACGGTTAGGTACAATTAAATATTAATACTACTCAGCTCATGTATGTTATAAAGAAAGAAAACACTTTATTCAGTGCTTAACACATTCATATTAATAATAATGGAAATCTGGATGCAGTGAAAAAGTGCTGCCTCAGTATACGATGTAGCTAAGTCTTCCGCCAGTACCCGATTAATAAATAATGCTAAATTTTTCATATATAATATACATAAACATTTCAGACTTGTCCTATATCCGTAGTCAAAAGCACATTTTATTATTATAAAACTAAATAACTATCTAATTAAGCCGTTCGATTACAATGCATGCTTACGTGTACTCAAACTTGAATGATGGAGAGGGATGGAATGTTTAAAACCGAAGTTTGGAGTCCAATTTATAATGATGACGAAGAACGGAAAATTCCTTTCCCATTGGTACCTAGAGCATTTCCTATCGGAAAATAGACTCGTCTCGTTGCAGAAGTAAAACTTCCTTCCATCTTGGAATCCTATTCGACATGGAATGTTTGAATGGAAAAGTTTGCCTTTACACCCGCATAGTTTTCAAGCAACAAATGTTTTAAGCAGAATCGATCCGTTAAAGGAATTTTCGGAATCGACGCAACTGAATAGTCCTCGGAAAAGTTTCACCGCACGGCGTAAATAAAGTTATTACTTAGAAGAGGAAACTCAACTTATTCTAATCCATACTGATATAATAGTTACGAGGCACATGTAATGTCAATTGTTTTCTTAATGAATGCTTCATATATTTCCCAATCTGATATGGCTTAAGAAAAGAAAATACTATTAATGTTTCTATTACAATTCATTAACATCGCAGTATATCATGATGGAAAGTAACCAGAGTAACCATTGACTAAATTGAAACATTTAAATCTTTATTGTATTAAAAGTTCAAAAACCGTAATATACAAGTTATTAACATCTGATTGACATAGCTTTATCACCAAATCAGTCTACCTACAGCCTACACAGAGATCGTGAATCCCTATTTCTATTATCCTGGTAATTTAGATTCACTTCATTAATATCCATGCACTAGTGTATTAAAAAATGGTGGATATATGTACTACTAATGTTCGTCTCATCATAGAAATCCCTCCAGTCTGGTGTTGCTAGAGAAAACCATATAAGACTTTGGCTACATGATTTTGCTTAAGTATGAAAAAGACTTTATGAGTGAAACGGCTCTTGAGTAATATAATTTTGTTCTCAAACGGAGCTTAAACGGACTTCCAATTCCTGTACACTCAAGGGGAAATCAACGACGCAATTATAATTTCTTCACGTGTTACGCACAGCTTCCGTGCTTAAGAAATTCTGGGCTCGCACCCAGTTGACCCTTATTTTTTCCCTTGCTCGAAATTGAGAAAATTCTGTTAATATTATTATCATGAGTATTATCTTGTAAGATAATGAAAAGTTTGCGTGACACTCTGCGTTTAGTAGTAGGCATTACATTAAACTTCACTTTTATATATATTCTCTGCTAGTTTAGATATTTTACCATCAAAAACATAGTTACAAGTATGTGGATGAATACACACGCTATTCATTCTGAGAATACCAGAGCATTTTGATTGAATTTTAACAAACAACAGAACTTTAATTATGCAGGCATTGTTAACTAGATTCAGTTTTCCTAGTATCTATAAAGTGGAATCAGGTTTTAACAGCTAAGATTAAATTACAAAATTTTGGTTTCATCGTTTAGATGTCACTGTTAAATTAATTATAGGATAAGAACATCCGGTAATTTCTAGTATGCACGACCACCTGAGTTTACGTTACAGTAAACATTAAAGTTATAAAATAAGAGTTCTTAAATTGATAAAATCGTCACCTATTGCACTGAGTTCTTTTTATCTAATACGAGTAAATAGTGGTCTTCAAACGGTTACAGGAAATCAGATGCGAAATCAATTAAAAAATAATTAATTATATCTATTATATTGAGGTATAAAAACACAGGGCTGTTTAGGTAACACGACCTTTCCGCCATTTTCATCTAAAATATATTTAACCATCGTCGCCGAGGGAAAAGTTGGTGTTTTGTGTACATGAAACTTTTTTGCGTTTTTTATTTAGCACTTTATTCAACTCGCTCTTCGGGGAATCGTTTAAAAATTCAGCGAGCAAAGGAAAGTTCGCGCACAATTAGTACAATTCCAGCCAAATTCGTTTGTTGGAATTCGATTTCTAACTCGCAATACTCGCCTTTTAACCGAGTGGAATTTTGAATCTACATTTTGATTTGTGATTTTGATGTACCAATATTTTAAATCTATATAGATGCTATAGTTCACATCGCCAGAGAGAGTTAATAATTTATGTACTTTGCGTGGCTGATGTGCCTTTTCCAAGTAAACAATTTTATTTAATAAAAATAAAACATTAATAATATAAAAGACAACAATTACTACAACACTTTTTCTATGAAAAAAATATTTATACTACGAAAAATTCTTGGCAAGTAATAGATATAACTACACCGCACAAAAAGTAGTACACAATTACCTGGTATACCAACCTCCCACTATGTTATTAATATAAAGTAAATACATCCTCCGTCCCAGCTATGTTTCGCCTCCAGTTTCGTAGTACTGCTACGGATTCTGACGTTTTTACGCCGTAGTCGCTATGAGTTAGTGCTACGGACGTTAGAGTTCATTATGTAACCCAATTTTATGTACGTTCTCTTAAGTAGTACAGTATCTTTGTAATGAATATTACAGTATACAGTAAATTGCTTCATGTAGTTGGATGCAGAGAATGCAAACTAGTTGCATTTCATCTTAATATATCGTTGTGTAAGTGACTATTTAAATGGGATATATTAGGGAGTGGGTTCGAAATCTGAGCATATATATTATAGTCTGAGATTCCTAGAGTATATTTGCATGCACTCCAGACAAATTCATTGAATAAATT
Source organism: Leucoptera coffeella (assembly GCA_030578115.1). Taxonomy (NCBI): domain Eukaryota; kingdom Metazoa; phylum Arthropoda; class Insecta; order Lepidoptera; family Lyonetiidae; genus Leucoptera; species Leucoptera coffeella. Next base: position 54,136 of record JAMBLF010001223.1, read on the forward strand.
CGAAGTTTATTGCGCTTCATTTGAATATCTTGGCGATATTAAAGCCAATACATCAACGTCGTTCGACATTGAACCATCACACTGTGACTGCAATAGAGCTCCTTTGGTCTTGTGTCTCTTAAACGATAAACAAGTTACGTGAATTACGATACTTCCGCTTATATCACAGCAAAATTAACTGGAACAAATGATATTTAATAATTATATTAAGAAAGGTTATTAAGTGATGTTGCATCATTTCAAAATGTACAAATTTATGATATATTTGTTGTCAAATGCTGTTTGTGATAATAGATTAAGTTTGATGAAAAGTTTTTCTGAAACTTTATGTTATGAGCCGTTCGGAAGTTATATACATATAAATATATGACAACCTCCGTGGCGCGATTAGTTCTTCTCTTCTTCTAGTTAGACCTTCTGAAGGCTAATCTTGAGATCCCTGGTTCGTTTCCCGGTGGAGGCAGAGTTAAAAACTTCTCTTTTCGTCTGCTTTCCAGTCTAAACAAAACAAACAAACGCATTCACGACCATTAACCCTTGCGGGGTAGTCAGAGGTTCAGGTTTCCATCTCCGCAATTGCAAAGGTAGTAATTCTATGGACACCTCGAACCCACGTGTTAACCAGATAGTCAGTACTCAATGTGACAGGTGGTCGGCCATGTCGCCATTTTTTCCAGTCTAGTTTTGATTATATTTATATACTCTATATGCATTTCATAAATATACGATGACTAGTACCCTTAACACAAGTCTTAAATGAACTTATTAAAGGTTAGGTCAATTGGTGCAATAGTGTCCCAAATATTATTATTATGATATACTTGAGTATGTATATTAATCATAATCGTTACTAATTCTTGTCATAAACAAGTTGATAATAGAACCATATTTGAATATACTTATATTAAATACTGAATTTAATGACGAATAAAGATAAAATATCTACTTTTTACGATATGACTGCGACGATGGCTTGAAACCTGAAAGTTTATGGCTGCTCTTAGATACACATTTGGGGTCATAAAATGCGGCGTTATTTTGCGTAAAGCTTTCATCTTTACATTTTAATTGCGATGCTTTACTGCAAAACAAATACTGCTCACAAATTAACAGTAATAAGCATGTCCCAATTTCAATTATTATTATAATATATAAAATACGGTAATGCGTTTTTTGTAAATTATATTAATGTTAAACATTGAATACATTCAATTTCAATCAATCTGAAAGTTCTGGAAACCCACAAACATTTTTTTTTATTTGTTCTTATAATAAAAAAAAAGTGATTCCCAATCAGATGGTAAAATTTATAAATATAATCATTCAGCTGGTAAAAGGTAAACTTAAATTTACCGTAAAAGTTTAATCAAATATTACATAACAATAAAAGATGAATAAAAGAATGAAAATGAAGAAAAGAAATAAAAGAATGTCGGGTAGCTATTTATTATCAACATTGACCTTTTTGGTGGCTGTAAATACCACATCAAAATACATGTAAAAATTTCAATTCGTATCTAATTGAAAACTAATTTAATGAAAATAAGCTTAAGGCCAAATTAAATCTGCATTTATTGTAGAAATATGCAGCTCCAATCACAATTAGAGGTCAATATTGAATTCGATTTACGTCTATATAAATAACTCAGTGACAGTTCAAATTAGAGAGCAGACGATGAATCGAACGTGCAGTATAAATAGTCCCAGCGGGGTCCATTAGCCATCGAAATGAAAGTTCACTCTCAGATCGTTGGAAAGGATAGCAATATAAAGTTCAAGCAAGTTTATCTATCCATGGGTAGTTTTTCATACAACATTATATACATACAAACACATCAAGCCCGATTCCATGTAGAGGGGTCGGCAGAGATCACGGATCCCCATTTGTTCCAATCCTGACAGATGACTTTTGCTTCATTGACACTCATACATCTTCTCATACACACTCGGTGGTTATAGGTACTCCGAACGTCAGCCTTTTTCAATGTAGCGTCTACCCGACTGTCATATGTCTTATTGTGCCGGTTCCAACGTAACCACCCTTCATCTTCACTCACATTTATTTCGTACATAGTAACAACAACATTATTCTTCAGATAAGAAATAACTAACCACATTTAGACAGTACTAAAAATATTGAATAAATAACTATGGTAAAGAAGAATTATAAATGGTGGTGGTCTTTATTACATATTTATTACTTAAGTGTTCTTATAAGTTCTAGTGTGTCAAAAAGATTGTAAGTATATCCTTAATTTTGTTATCAGAGCAAGCAATGAGAATTACGGCGATAAGTCTAAGCGTGCAAGGGTTGAAAATGTGCGAGCGGCTATAAACACGAAAAAAGGACTTAATGAAATGCCGCAAGTCTGGCAAGTTGCCCATTCATTAGTGACTAAAAGGATTGCGAGCCACTATCGCCGACATTTTTTAGGCGAGCTAACGACTAGGGACGCTATGCCAAAAATAAATTTATTTTCACTAGGAGAAAACCACAACAATCTAAATTAAATCACTTAGACAGAGTAAAGAAGGAGAAACGAAGTGTGAGTTTTGTTTGTAATTATGGGATAGTAGTGATGAATTTTCTAAGGTAAATTAGTGGAATTTTGTTACTCAATTGCTTTGCTATGAGTAACTAAACTAAAGAAACGTGTTCTTGTAAAACTTGTTTCCGTTACACGAGTAATGAAGTTTAAGTGTAAATCAATGATTGATTTATGGTAAGAATATTTATAACATACATACATTTACACCTCTTCGTTCCTAAGAGAATAGGCATAGACTATAAATCACCACCTGGAATAATTCTAACAAATCTCCCTTACTTCATTCACACCCATTAAACTATTCATACATGTTCTTCACGCTACTTGCACCCATAACGTTTCCATATAAAATAAACAAGCATAAATCAGAGGTAGTAAACCATTCTATTAATACGTATGTATGTATATCTATCAACTATCACTACATAGTATAAAACAAAGTCGCTTTCTCTGTCCCTATGTCCCTTTGTATGCTTAAATCTTTGAAACTACGCAACGGTTTTAAATACGTTTTTTTTTTAATAGATAGAATAATTCAAGAGGAAGGTTTATATGTATAATAACATCCATTAAACAGCCAGAAGTGCGAAGCCGGAGGGGGTCGCTAGTTATAACATACATATATTATTTTGCATAACGTAAGGATTTATTGGTTAATCTATGTAGATAATGTTGCGTATTCCGCATTTAGAAGTGACACGTATCTACTCAATATTCAGTAAGTTTACGTTCTCTAAGCTCACGTGTAACAAACATACGGATTTGTGTCTGTTATTAAATGCGCTATCTATCGGGAATATTGATAAACGCCACGGATATAAGCTGGATTATCCCTATCAAACCTATGTGTGTTTAAATTAGTGACTTGTGTATAGAGATGCACGTGTAATAGTATCAACTCAAGAATAAGATATATAGTTATGAATTTCCAGAGCAATGAATTCATGGATAACCGTAACCCAGTAACACATACGTAGTTAATAATAAAAATAATGTCAAACCAAAGTATCAAATGATATTGTATCAGTTTATTTCACTATCCTCGCCATACTAGTAAGACTTAAAAATGACATTATTGGCCATGCGGACGAATGATAGATTGACAAAAAGGAATATATATGACTGAAGTGGAAGGGCGGTTACGTAGGTGCCGGCCCAATAAGACATATGACGGTCAGATAGAATATTGAAAAAGGATGACTTTAGGAGCACCTATCATCGCCGAGTGTGTATGAGAAGATGTACGAGTGTCAATGAAGTGAAAGTGGTCTGTCAGGATCGGGACAAATAGGGATCCGTCACCTTCGCCTACCCCTCTACAGGGAATCAGGCGTGTTGTGTATGTATGCATGTACTTAAAAATGAATAATGATATAGAAATGTAATATTTGTATGTTAAAAGGAAGAAAACACTTTATATGTATAATGCTCATTAACAAATAGCGCATTCATAAATAAAAAACCTTCATGGAGTGAAAAGGACCACCCTAACCATTAAGTATATCTTGAAAATGCTTAAAACTACATAGTTCAATGGTATTGTTCGAGACAGAACACGAATCAGGTCGCATATCGAGCTCTCACGTCCGTAGCACTAACTCATAGCGACTACGACGTAAAAACGTCAAAATCCGTAGCTTTACGAAACTCGAGGCGGAGCGTAGCAAAAACAGAAGATGTATTGTTTTTACTTGTTGTGTTCAAGGTTTATTATATTTTACCAAATATTTATGATTTTATGAGGAGTAAAAATATTAATATCTTCTAAATATAAATTGTTATATTATATATACCTTTACCTATCTCTATTGGAAACGCACGTAAAATGTAGGAACAATATGTAAGTAGGTACATAAGTATTGTTTGTAATGATAAGCGTAGCAGAAAAGGTATATATATATTAAAAACTAATTGCGGTTTTTATTAAAAACTAAAAGCGATTTTTATTTATGAGGTGGTGATTAAAGGGTAAATATATAAAGAAACATTAAGCAGGTCGTTGTAACTCTTAGTGAGTATGTTGCTATAGACAGGGTATTGCAAAAAAAGAAATACTTAAGCGGTACTGTCAGCGTCGTGTTAGAGTGGACAATACTTAATTGTTGCTATTTCTTTTATCTTAAAATGTGAGGGATAACTCTGTCACTTAAAATATAGTTAAGTAAATATTGGATTATATAACCACTTTAATGTGTGGGTGAAAAATATTCATGCGTTACTGAAACTGGACGGCGAATGTGATTAAAACGAGTTAATACAAATAAATACATTTTATGTTCATATTTAAACACACACTGACTTTATTAACTCAAATCTATATTTACTAAACTGTCGCACAGTATGCATATTATCTCGTAATTAATGATTCAAAATACGTTTCATAATAAAATAAAATAAATGTCTTCATCTCAGAGGCTCCGTCACAGATGGAAGAAATTCTTAACCCCTTAAATTAAATTTCAAACGGATTCCAAAACAATATCTATTATCATTCTCCCACTGTACTGCACTAGGACATACTCGTACATCATTAAAACACACTTTATCGCCTTAGGGCGGGTGCGGTCTATTTGGTAGAAACTTGATACTCCGAAACCTATTTGGGATAACTGACTTCGCAGAAACTTCTTTAGTCGATCATTTATTAGGCATAAAAAATATTTGACATAAATATTTTTAGGCATAATGTGCTTATGACCGAATTTAGAATGGCATACATTTAAGATAGTAGAATTTTTATTGGCATATTTACCTTTGGCATAGTTAAAATTTTGTATAATATCATTTAGCATAACGTTCATTTAGAGTACAGATTATTTGGCATAATTTGACTAGGCATACTATGAAGATCATAGAATTTCAATTAGAATAATATAGATTGGGTTACTTTCTTCTTTAAAAATGCGTAGGTTAGGTTAGGTTAGAACTGTGACCTGTTATGCCAGAAACGAACATGCTCTCATGGGCAAGGATATAAAAACCAAATAATTAGAGTACCCGCCACATACGGTGGCAGTAGCCAAACTTGGAACTAAATTTGACGTTTCCGCCATTGCGTGTTATTTTGTATGAAAAGTAAATTTAGTATTACCAGCGTTGTGTTTTTTGCCCACTCTTTGTAATTTTTATGTTTGTTAAGGGTGATTATAATAAATTGATTTCCGGAGTTTCTTGTTAGTTCTTCTCCAAGCTAGGGTCTCCGCTGATCTAACCTCGGTAAAAAATATGTAAAGACAATGCTCAGTGCCATGTTTGAAATAATAGTTTTAAGAGATTCGCGATTTATACTCATGATATAAGATATAAGGGTGTGTATAAGATTGATTGCAGCTGTGGGAAATCCTATGTCGAACAGACTAAACGGTCTATTGCGGACAGAGTGAAGGAACACATAATATATGTAATATATAATAAGAAGGATAAGTCCCGTTAATTATTAATCATGTTTGAAATAGTATAATAAACATATTTTGACTTTGATATATTAATTTGTTTTATTTGAGTTTATAGCTCTGCAACCAAAGATCGTTACAAATGAAACCTATAATGTTTCGAGCCGTATGGCACAGTGAGTGCTAGTTTTGGCGTGTTTACTGGTAACACTGAATTACGCGACTGTGGCGACGCCTCCAACTGCCACCGTATGTGGCGCGATCTCTATCATTAAATCAACTTTTATTTATTACGATTACTAAAAAAAAAACAATAGCATTATGCGAAATGATGGTTCTACTTTTAAATAGTTATGGATAAGAAATATATGCCAAAAGATGAATCTGGTTTTGAACTTTCTGCGATGTGATGATTATACATTGTGATTATTATGGATACCAAAATTATGCGTACAGATAATTCAGACTTACAGAATTATGGGTTTCAATGTATGCTAAATGAGTTAATGCCAAACGATATTCTGCGAAAAGAGGTTTATGCTATTAGTTGTTATGCAATATAAAATTATTACTTGAAAAGTTCTACTATAATAGGTGTACCCCCTTAGGGCACATACGATCATTCTTATCTTAACCCCCTATTTTATTTAAATACCGTTCCCAAACCAATTGATAGCATCTTAAGGATATATAATTCTAACGACATATTTTTTTATCTATATCTTTATTAATTTATCGTGATACCCAGTCTCATATAGTAAATAAAATGAGTATAAATCACGAGCGTTTAATAATTAACAAAACAAAAACGCATTCACGACCATTAGCCCTTGCGGGGTAGTCAGAGGTTCAGATTTTCCATTTCCGCAATTGCGAAGGTATGATTCTATAGACACTTCGAACCTACGTGTTGACCAGATTGTCGGTACTCAATGTGACAGGTGGTCAGCCATGTCTCCATTTAAAAATAACTATATTTCGTAACTTCATCAATTAATAATAATATATTTTTTATTTATAATCATTATATTCAACAAAAAGAACTTCATTCCGCCACCCAGCTACCACCTGTACAGCCCTAATTCGTCCATCACGGCACCCAAATTGAATCACGTCCCTCATCTATTCACACGGGCTTCATCTTTTCTCCTTTGGGTGCAGATAGCTCACTACCTTGATGGATGCGCAGCGCACATCGCCCCAGGCAAATTGAATGCTTACGGGTAATGGATAGACTGTACTTGGTGCGCCATTTTGATTTATTACGGGCCCTGACTAGCTGTGGATCTGCTCTAAAGTAGAAGGTCTAACGTGGAGGGTTGGTATAAGATATAGGTAATTAATTGTCCATTGCTGTGTTGGGATTAAGATAGTATAAAATTCATATAAAGGTTGCTTACTGACGCTTATGAGAAAAAAAAGCTATTTTAATGATTGTAACAAGGTAGTAAACTTAACATACACATATGTTAATTGAAGTAGTTTACACTTATTTTGTAAACATGATCAATACAATTCAATAACAATATATACGGCAATGCGTTTCACTACCTGCGGGTGTTACATTGGGTGCTGCCTATCTAGTGAAACACGAGCTTTTAGTGTATACCTTCAAAATTTCGGATATGGGGACTCAAGCCCTTGACTACTCCACCACAATCCAAAAGAGAGTTTGCATGCTCAAGTCGTAAATCGTATTTATATATGTATTAATATGATATATTCAGTTCAATAAGTTTTTCCATGACATAAAATATTGTGTACTGCAATTTCTGAATCTACGCCCATTAAACCTACTGAACCAGATTGCTTTATTTCAAAGCTCAGTACAAACGGATCAAAACCAAGTCATGTGAAGAAAACGACCGCCAAAGTTTACATCTTTTAATCTGAAAACCGCTTTGTGGGTAAAATAACTTGTACCAGTCTAGACGAAAGTTATTTGGCTGTAAAAACAATGGCTTGTGTGCTATGGAACATTTGCCAATGGGTGGCTTTAGAGCTTCGATATAAAACTTTCGTGATTGGTGGTACGCTTGCAATGGTTATTGTCTAGAAAAACTAACTTTGAGGTGGAGAATATAAATTGTAAAGGTAATCAAATCAGCTGCTAGATCATAAGTTAAATAGGTAAATAGTATGCTAATGTTGTCAAAAATTTGTACAATGCGTCATAATTCACTAAATATGTGATTTCCATCCATTCCATACAACGTATAATCATAAACTTGTATATTGACGCCTCTACGTCCCTAATGGGATAGGCAGAGGCTATCGTTCGAGACCTGGAACGATCCTGACAAATTTCTCTTGCCTACACTCATTAAACTTCCCATACATGCTCATTTGTAGTGAGAAGTGATCTCCATTGATCAGAATCTATAATCAAAGAATGGCATTTTCAATGCCTAAAAGGGTTACGGTTTATTTAACGAATGAATTTAATAAGGATTATTTTCACATCACTTTACTTACATATAAATCAAACGATAATATTCCATATGCATTAGCTTTAAAATGTAATAAATATGAGATTCACATTTCATACGATCCGTTCGGTGTTTCTTTTGATTTCCATTCTTCTCGTGAAATTCATGAAATGCGGTTTCCACTGCGAGTTCTTTCTCGTACTAAATCATTCAGTCTTCATTTAAAGCGGCGATGGTTCATGCTGATCACGTAGACAATTATTCGGCTAGAGTGTGCAGTGGAATCACTAACTCTCGGGAACTTTTACAATAAATCCATCCCAAAGTCGATATTTCCTTGGAAAACGTTTTAATCAAACGTACTTTAGTTCGTACTTAATACAATCTATTTTAAGTATATTTCAGTCGTTTTTTATACAGGTAACAGCTGTGGTTGTTCCCATGTGTAAAGATATGTTTCTGTAAAACAAAGCGTTATGTGTGCCAACTTGGGAACGAGCCATATGTTCAATCAATGGCCTATTAACATTAACGTGGTTCATTGTGTTCGTATATTTTCATAATAGTAGAATAAGATCACAATCAGTGAATAATTGCATGATTTATGTAAAAATAACCTACATACATACCTGCACTCATTTCCTCTATTCCTTTAAGTAGTGGGCAGAATCTCTGATTACGATAAGGAATGTGATGTAAAAGATTTAGAATATTGGTAGAATACATAGTCTCTGCCTATCTTCTTGCGGGCGTAGAGTCGTGAATAAACGTATGTGTAAAACGTTGACTAGCTTATATAGATTCATTTTATCCCAAGCTATTTAACTTCTAAAACTCACAAATGGACAAATGGTTAACTAAGTGTACGTACACATAAATACAAATATACTAAAATCAAAATAATTAACTTCACCCGTTATTCTATTTTGTGATCACGTAGACTCTGTTGTTACGACAAAAACGAAACTAGTAATTATAAGTTATAGTCAATATTTACACGCCGACCTATTTGTACTTCAATAACATAATTTTAAACTACTACGTAATTAAATGGACGGAAATTTTATTTGAAGGTCTCATACAGCTTTCAGTAAAAGGTTAAATTGCTGCTTAATTTTGCTGTATTTTAATTTAAATACAAAATATGAGTACATAATGAGTGTAACATTTTTAAGTCTATTACGGAGAGTTGACATCCATTATTGTAGATGTATCTTGAAACGATTGATGCTTAAAACACTTTAATCGCGACAATGGATTGTCAGTTGAAAAGATGCTAACCACTTTGGGTGTTGAACATTAGCGTAGTGAACTTTGTTTCAATGTGTTTGCCTGTTCTGAAGCATACATATCTACTTGTACGACTACATACTTTCGATCGCCACCTTGAACGACGTTGATATCTCTCTTACTTCTTCCCATTCACTTTCTCATACTGCACTTATGTCGCTCTTAGAAGAATCGCAAGCATCATAAATTTTTGACGTCCACCTTGGCTATAACGTCCATACTATATAACTATAACGTCCACCTTGGCTCTATCTTAACCCTCTTTTCATCCATCCGCTTCATGTGCACAAACCACCTGTTCTATAAATCCAAATAAGATACCAGATGGTCGAATCACCCGTACCTTGTTTTAATTTATTCTGCATGTAAATTGTACCAGACCAGATAGAAAGGTTCGGCACCCCGTGGCACCTGTAAGAGATAAAACAACGATAACAAGTCATTCGTTACGACTATGACCCTGTTACCTACTTTATGGGCAGCCTTGGAGGCCTCCTGAAAATTTTACGACCAGTTATCGTATATCCGAAAGTGATCCGGGTCGTCGATAGTCAATAACAGTTCATCAAAAACGCATTTGGTTTCGTATTGTGCTTCCAGAGGCGAGGAGTGAATAGTGGTCTACTTAGCTTTATTACGGACTATTGTGCGATGACTATATAGAATAGCCGGGGTTAGTAATGCTTTGGTAATATATATCCTGTAATTATTCATGTACAACCATGCAACCTTGTGTACCTTATATGAGGACATCTTTTCGGAATAAGTTGTAACTTACGGTTTCTGTTGGGAAACATTCTAATATAATAGGTCTTTACCTATGAAATTGCCGTTCTGCAGTACTGGCCATTTCAAATCAAAATAATTTTTGTTTGACTAAGTATTCTAATTTCAAATTAATTTTATTTTAAAAACATGGAATTCCTTTTCCAAAAGTAGTCATTTGTTTATTGATTAGTGTTACGTTTTCATCGTATTTCAATCTTTTTCGTCATCATGGATACGTTAAAAATTCGAGTAATTATGGAATATGAGTACCGTCGTGGCAGCAACGCGGCACAAGCGGCACGCAACATCAATGACGTTTACGGAGCTAACACTACAAACCAACGCACCGCCTGTTATTGGTTTGCTCGCTTCCGTTCTGGAAATTTCGACCTGAAAAATGAACCTCGTGGTCGTCCGAAGACTTTGGTCGACAATGACGAATTAAAGGCGATTGTGGAAGCTGATGATACACAATCTACGGCGGAATTAGCAGCAGCTTTCGACGTTAGCGTCAAAACAATATTGGTCCATTTGCGTCAAATTGGCAAGGTAAAAAAGCTTGACAAATGGGTGCCCCACGAACTCAATGATCGCCAGCGCGAAACACGCGTCGAGACGTGCCTTGCACTGCTCAACAGACACACAAATGAAGGAATTTTGAACCGCATTGTTACCTGCGACGAAAAATGGATTCTGTTTGACAAACGCAAGCGCTCAGCAAGTTGGTTGGATCCTGGTTCAGCACCTAAACAGTGCCCTAAACGAAAACTTACCCCTAGAAAAGTGATGGTCACTGTTTGGTGGTCTAGCGCCGGTGTGATTCATCACAGCTTCTTACCAAACTGGGTGAGCATTACTGCAGATGTGTACTGTGAAGAACTGAACACAATGATGGAGAAGCTGGCACATCTCCAACCAGCATTGGTCAATCGCTCGTCTCCGCTGCTCCTGCACGACAACGCGCGACCTCATACTGCACAGCAGACGGTCTCCAAGTTGCAAGAACTGGGGTTGGAAGCTCTCCATCATCCACCGTACTCACCAGACCTTGCGCCTACAGACTTCTACTTTTTCCAGAATTTGGATAACTTCTTGGCGGGAAAAAAATTTAATACCCGAGAGGCAGTACAAAATGCCTTTGAAGAATTTGTTGCCTCCCGTCCAGCTGATTTCTTCAAGAAGGGCATCAATAAACTGCCACTGCGTTGGCAAAGATGCATTGATTGCATGGGTGATTACTTCGATTAATACAATTAAAAAATACAAGAAAAAAATTCGTTAAAATTTTTTCATACAAAACGGCAATTTCATAGGTAAAGACCTAATATAACTATCTACCAGGGTCCAATTACTTTAATATATTATCACGTTTTTTGAGAAAATACTCATCATATTTCAGTTAAATTGTCCGCTACTCTTTGCATCAAAATTGGTTTGCTATCAAGAGCTTCTAAACTCACTTATGCCTTGGTAGCTTAAGGCGTAATATACCTTTTTATATAATTACATATATTTAGAGCACACTTACGGTTAAGCGAAAGATAATAATGAAACCTACATACCGGTGTTCGCTATTCACCTGTCAAGTCGAGGTGATGGATATGCTAGGTGAAACGTAGGTATAAAATTTGCGTGTATTTTAGGTTCGGAGGTCTTCGAAGGTCATGACCGAATGAATTGAGTGGTTTTGTTCTTTTGTTCAGGTGGAGTGTTTTGTCTGCGAAACACGTTCCCGCTCATTCTTCAACTGGAAGTGTCTGAAGCCTGACTTCACATAAATTTTTCAGACTTTTGAACATAAGTGACATTTGTTAGTAATATGATGTATGTATAGTTTTAGTATTAGGCAATTTTAGGTTTAATTGGCGGTAATGAAATGGCTTTATATGGAATTAATATGCAGTAATGTAATATTACAGTCAAATATGAGTAAAATTTCTCCTTTGTGTCTTGTAGAAATATTATATTTAACACTAAGTTACAAGTTTATATTCTAAAGTTCATCTTTCTTTAATTTGTATAGATACTTTTACTCTCATTGTTATTCCTACTTAGCTTGTTTACAAATTGGTTCACTTAAAATCCGATATTACATATTAGCAGATACTCGTAATCAATATATTATTCTCGTTACTTAAGTATATATAGGTTTTTATGTATATTCTGTTTCCTTGTTCTGTTCATGTGCGAAAAGTCATTTAAGCTAAACTCTACTTAGAAAAGAATGCTTCACCACAAGCAAAACCTTATCAGCGTAAATCCTTACCTTCTAAGAAATAACCAACTGAAGATTCACGCCTTAAAGTAGAAGCTTTACGCTTATAGTGCAAAATTTGAACAGAACTCGTGCAAGTTTGTTTCCGGGCTTTTAGTTTATCTAACATGTACTTTTCTCGATAATCCTTGAAAAGAACATATATGAGCAGTTTAAACAAGAAAGACGGTTAGGTACAATTAAATATTAATACTACTCAGCTCATGTATGTTATAAAGAAAGAAAACACTTTATTCAGTGCTTAACACATTCATATTAATAATAATGGAAATCTGGATGCAGTGAAAAAGTGCTGCCTCAGTATACGATGTAGCTAAGTCTTCCGCCAGTACCCGATTAATAAATAATGCTAAATTTTTCATATATAATATACATAAACATTTCAGACTTGTCCTATATCCGTAGTCAAAAGCACATTTTATTATTATAAAACTAAATAACTATCTAATTAAGCCGTTCGATTACAATGCATGCTTACGTGTACTCAAACTTGAATGATGGAGAGGGATGGAATGTTTAAAACCGAAGTTTGGAGTCCAATTTATAATGATGACGAAGAACGGAAAATTCCTTTCCCATTGGTACCTAGAGCATTTCCTATCGGAAAATAGACTCGTCTCGTTGCAGAAGTAAAACTTCCTTCCATCTTGGAATCCTATTCGACATGGAATGTTTGAATGGAAAAGTTTGCCTTTACACCCGCATAGTTTTCAAGCAACAAATGTTTTAAGCAGAATCGATCCGTTAAAGGAATTTTCGGAATCGACGCAACTGAATAGTCCTCGGAAAAGTTTCACCGCACGGCGTAAATAAAGTTATTACTTAGAAGAGGAAACTCAACTTATTCTAATCCATACTGATATAATAGTTACGAGGCACATGTAATGTCAATTGTTTTCTTAATGAATGCTTCATATATTTCCCAATCTGATATGGCTTAAGAAAAGAAAATACTATTAATGTTTCTATTACAATTCATTAACATCGCAGTATATCATGATGGAAAGTAACCAGAGTAACCATTGACTAAATTGAAACATTTAAATCTTTATTGTATTAAAAGTTCAAAAACCGTAATATACAAGTTATTAACATCTGATTGACATAGCTTTATCACCAAATCAGTCTACCTACAGCCTACACAGAGATCGTGAATCCCTATTTCTATTATCCTGGTAATTTAGATTCACTTCATTAATATCCATGCACTAGTGTATTAAAAAATGGTGGATATATGTACTACTAATGTTCGTCTCATCATAGAAATCCCTCCAGTCTGGTGTTGCTAGAGAAAACCATATAAGACTTTGGCTACATGATTTTGCTTAAGTATGAAAAAGACTTTATGAGTGAAACGGCTCTTGAGTAATATAATTTTGTTCTCAAACGGAGCTTAAACGGACTTCCAATTCCTGTACACTCAAGGGGAAATCAACGACGCAATTATAATTTCTTCACGTGTTACGCACAGCTTCCGTGCTTAAGAAATTCTGGGCTCGCACCCAGTTGACCCTTATTTTTTCCCTTGCTCGAAATTGAGAAAATTCTGTTAATATTATTATCATGAGTATTATCTTGTAAGATAATGAAAAGTTTGCGTGACACTCTGCGTTTAGAAGGAGGCATTACATTAAACTACACTTTTATATATATTCTCTGCTAGTTTAGATATTTTAACATCAAAAACATAGTTACAAGTATGTGGATGAATACACACGCTATTCATTCTGAGAATACCAGAGCATTTTGATTGAATTTTAACAAACAACAGAACTTTAATTATGTAGGCATTGTTAACTAGATTCAGTTTTCCTAGTATCTATAAAGTGGAATCAGGTTTTAACAGCTAAGATTAAATTACAAAATTTTGGACTCATCGTTTAGATGTCACTATTAAATTAATTATAGGATAAGAACATCCGGTAATTTCTAGTATGCACGACCACCTGAGTTTACGTTACAGTAAACATTAAAGTTATAAAATAAGAGTTCTTAAATTGATAAAATCGTCACCTATTGCACTGAGTTCTTTTTATCTAATACGAGTAAATAGTGGTCTTCAAACGGTTACAGGAAATCAGATGCGAAATCAATTAAAAAATAATTAATTATATCTATTATATTGAGGTATAAAACACAGGGCTGTTTAGGTAACACGACCTTTCCGCCATTTTCATCTAAAATATATTTAACCATCGTCGCCGAGGGAAAAGTTGGTGTTTTGTGTACATGAAACTTTTTTGCGTTTTTTATTTAGCACTTTATTCAACTCGCTCTTCGGGGAATCGTTTAAAAATTCAGCGAGCAAAGGAAAGTTCGCGCACAATTAGTACAATTCCAGCCAAATTCGTTTGTTGGAATTCGATTTCTAACTCGCAATACTCGCCTTTTAACCGAGTGGAATTTTGAATCTACATTTTGATTTGTGATTTTGATGTACCAATATTTTAAATCTATATAGATGCTATAGTTCACATCGCCAGAGAGAGTTAATAATTTATGTACTTTGCGTGGCTGATGTGCCTTTTCCAAGTAAACAATTTTATTTAATAAAAATAAAACATTAATAATATAAAAGACAACAATTACTACAACACTTTTTCTATGAAAAAAATATTTATACTACGAAAAATTCTTGGCAAGTAATAGATATAACTACACCGCACAAAAAGTAGTACACAATTACCTGGTATACCAACCTCCCACTATGTTATTAATATAAAGTAAATACATCCTCCGTTCCAACTATGTTCCGCCTCCAGTTTCGTAGTACTGCTACGGATTCTGACGTTTTTACGCCGTAGTCGCTATGAGTTAGTGCTACGGACGTTAGAGTTCATTATGTAACC
This sequence comes from Leucoptera coffeella, assembly GCA_030578115.1. Lineage (NCBI taxonomy): Eukaryota > Metazoa > Arthropoda > Insecta > Lepidoptera > Lyonetiidae > Leucoptera > Leucoptera coffeella. Next base: position 69,688 of record JAMBLF010001223.1, read on the forward strand.
CAATTTTATGTACGTACTCTTAAGTAGTACAGTATCTTTGTAATGAATATTACAGTATACAGTAAATTGCTTCATGTACTTGGATGCAGAGAATGCAAACTAGCTAAATTTCTTCTTAATATATCGTTGTGTAAGTGACTAGATTTAAATGGGATATATTAGGGAGTAGGTTCTAAACCTAACAACAATATTATATGGATATCAAAGACATCAGTTTCACTATGATAAAGAAAACTGAGCATATATATTATAGTCTGAGATTCATTGAGTATATTTGTATGCACTCCAGACAAATTCATTGAATAAATTCGAAGTTTATTGCGCTTCAAATATCTTGGCGATAATAAAGCCAATACATCTACGTCGTTCGACATTGAACCATCACACTGTGACTGCAATAGAGCTCCTTTGGTCTTGTGTCTCTTAAACGATAAACAAGTTACGTGAATTACGATACTTCCGCTTATATCACAGCAAAATTAACTGGAACAAATGATATTTAATAATTATATTAAGAAAGGTTATTAAGTGATGTTGCATCATTTCAAAATGTACAAATTTATGATATATTTGTTGTCAAATGCTGTTTGTGATAATAGATTAAGTTTGATGAAAAGTTTTTCTGAAACTTTATGTTATGAGCCGTTCGGAAGTTATATACATATAAATATATGACAACCTCCGTGGCGCGATTAGTTCTTCTCTTCTTCTAGTTAGACCTTCTGAAGGCTAATCTTGAGATCCCTGGTTCGTTTCCCGGTGGAGGCAGAGTTAAAAACTTCTCTTTTCGTCTGCTTTCCAGTCTAAACAAAACAAACAAACGCATTCACGACCATTAACCCTTGCGGGGTAGTCAGAGGTTCAGGTTTCCATCTCCGCAATTGCAAAGGTAGTAATTCTATGGACACCTCGAACCCACGTGTTAACCAGATAGTCAGTACTCAATGTGACAGGTGGTCGGCCATGTCGCCATTTTTTCCAGTCTAGTTTTGATTATATTTATATACTCTATATGCATTTCATAAATATACGATGACTAGTACCCTTAACACAAGTCTTAAATGAACTTATTAAAGGTTAGGTCAATTGGTGCAATAGTGTCCCAAATATTATTATTATGATATACTTGAGTATGTATATTAATCATAATCGTTACTAATTCTTGTCATAAACAAGTTGATAATAGAACCATATTTGAATATACTTATATTAAATACTGAATTTAATGACGAATAAAGATAAAATATCTACTTTTTACGATATGACTGCGACGATGGCTTGAAACCTGAAAGTTTATGGCTGCTCTTAGATACACATTTGGGGTCATAAAATGCGGCGTTATTTTGCGTAAAGCTTTCATCTTTACATTTTAATTGCGATGCTTTACTGCAAAACAAATACTGCTCACAAATTAACAGTAATAAGCATGTCCCAATTTCAATTATTATTATAATATATAAAATACGGTAATGCGTTTTTTATAAATTATATTAATGTTAAACATTGAATACATTCAATTTCAATCAATCTGAAAGTTCTGGAAACCCACAAACATTTTTTTTTATTTGTTCTTATAATAAAAAAAAAGTGATTCCCAATCAGATGGTAAAATTTATAAATATAATCATTCAGCTGGTAAAAGGTAAACTTAAATTTACCGTAAAAGTTTAATCAAATATTACATAACAATAAAAGATGAATAAAAGAATGAAAATGAAGAAAAGAAATAAAAGAATGTCGGGTAGCTATTTATTATCAACATTGACCTTTTTGGTGGCTGTAAATACCACATCAAAACACATGTAAAAATTTCAATTCGTATCTAATTGAAAACTATTTAATGAAAATAAGCTTAAGGCCAAATTAAATCTGCATTTATTCTAGAAATATGCAGCTCCGATCACAATTAGAGGTCAATATTGAATTCGATTTACGTCTATATAAATAACTCAGTGACAGTTCAAATTAGAGAGCAGACGATGAATCGAACGTGCAGTATAAATAGTCCCAGCGGGGTCCATTAGCCATCGAAATGAAAGTTCGCTCTCAGATCGTTGGAAAGGATAGCAATATAAAGTTCAAGCAAGTATATCTATGCATAGGTAGTTTTTCATACAACATTATATATATAAATACACATCAAGCCCGATTCCATATAGAGGGGTCGGCAGAGATCACGGATCCCCATTTGTTCCAATCCTGACAAACGGCTTTTGCTTCATTGACACTCATACATCTTCTCATACACACTCGGTGGTTATAGGTACTCCGAACGTCAGCCTTTTTCAATGTAGCGTCTACCCGACTGTCATAATATGTCTTATTGGGCCGGCCCCAACGTAACCACACTTCATCTTCACTCACATTTATTTCGTACATAGTAACAACAACATTATTCTTCAGATAAGAAATAAGTAAAACATTTAGACAGTACTAAAAATTAATGAATAAATAACTATGGTAAAGAAGAATTATAAATGGTGGTGGTCTTTATTACTTATTTATTACTTAAGTGTTCTTATAAGTTCTAGTGTGTCAAAAAGATTGTAAGTATATCCTTAATTTTGTTATCAGAGCAAGCAATGAGAATTACGGCGATAAGTCTAAGCGTACAAGGGTTGAAAATGTGCGAGCGGCTATAAACACGAAAAAAGGACTTAATGAAATGCCGCAAGTCTGGCAAGTTGCCCATTCATTAGTGACTAAAAGGATTGCGAGCCACTATCGCCGACATTTTTTAGGCGAGCTAACGACTCGGGACGCTATGCCAAAAATAAATTTATTTTCACTAGGAGAAAACCACAACAATCTAAATTAAATCACTTAGACAGAGTAAAGAAGGAGAAACGAAGTGTGCGTTTTATTTGTAATTATGGGATAGTAGTGATGAATTTTCTAAGGTAAATTAGTGGAATTTTGTTACTCAATTGCTTTGCTATGAGTAACTAAACTAAAGAAACGTGTTCTTGTAAAACTTGTTTCCGTTACACGAGTAATGAAGTTTAAGTGTAAATCAATGATTGATTTATGGTAAGAATATTTATAACATACATACATTTACACCTCTTCATTCCTAAGAGAATAGGCATAGACTATAAATCACCACCTGGAATAATTCTAACAAATCTCCCTTACTTCATTCACACCCATTAAACTATTCATACATGTTCTTCACGCTACTTGCACCCATAACGTTTCCATATAAAATAAACAAGCATAAATCAGAGGTAGTAAACCATTCTATTAATACGTATGTATGTATATCTATCAACTATTACTACATAGTATAAAACAAAGTTGCTTTCTCTGTCCCTATGTCCCTTTGTATGCTTAAATCTTTGAAACTACGCAACGGTTTTAAATACGTTTTTTTTTAATAGATAGAATAATTCAAGAGGAAGGTTTATATGTATAATAACATCCATTAAACAGCCAGAAGTGCGAAGCCGGAGGGGGTCGCTAGTTATAACATACATATATTATTTTGCATAACGTAAGGATTTATTGGTTAATCTATGTAGATAATGTTGCGTATTCCGCATTTAGAAGTGACACGTATCTACTCAATATTCAGTAAGTTTACGTTCTCTAAGCTCACGTGTAACAAACATACGGATTTGTGTCTGTTATTAAATGCGCTATCTATCGGGAATATTGATAAACGCCACGGATATAAGCTGGATTATCCCTACCAAACCTATGTGTGTTTAAATTAGTGACTTGTGTATAGAGATGCACGTGTAATAGTATCAACTCAAGAATAAGATATATAGTTATGAATTTCCAGAGCAATGAATTCATGGATAACCGTAACCCAGTAACACATACGTAGTTAATAATAAAAATAATGTCAAACCAAAGTATCAAATGATATTGTATCAGTTTATTTCACTATCCTCGCCATACTAGTAAGACTTAAAAATGACATTATTGGCCATGCGGACGAATGATAGATTGACAAAAGGAATATATATGACTGAAGTGGAAGGGCGGTTACGTAGGTGCCGGCCCAATAAGACATATGACGGTCAGATAGAATATTGAAAAAGGATGACTTTAGGAGCACCTATCATCGCCGAGTGTGTATGAGAAGATGTACGAGTGTCAATGAAGTGAAAGTGGTCTGTCAGGATCGGGACAAATAGGGATCCGTCACCTTCGCCTACCCCTCTACAGGGAATCAGGCGTGTTGTGTATGTATGCATGTACTTAAAAATGAATAATGATATAGAAATGTAATATTTGTATGTTAAAAGGAAGAAAACACTTTATATGTATAATGCTCATTAACAAATAGCGCATTCATAAATAAAAAACCTTCATGGAGTGAAAAGGACCACCCTAACCATTAAGTATATCTTGAAAATGCTTAAAACTACATAGTTCAATGGTATTGTTCGAGACAGAACACGAATCAGGTCGCATATCGAGCTCTCACGTCCGTAGCACTAACTCATAGCGACTACGACGTAAAAACGTCAAAATCCGTAGCTTTACGAAACTCGAGGCGGAGCGTAGCAAAAACAGAAGATGTATTGTTTTTACTTGTTGTGTTCAAGGTTTATTATATTTTACCAAATATTTATGATTTTATGAGGAGTAAAAATATTAATATCTTCTAAATATAAATTGTTATATTATATATACCTTTACCTATCTCTATTGGAAACGCACGTAAAATGTAGGAACAATATGTAAGTAGGTACATAAGTATTGTTTGTAATGATAAGCGTAGCAGAAAAGGTATATATATATTAAAAACTAATTGCGGTTTTTATTAAAAACTAAAAGCGATTTTTATTTATGAGGTGGTGATTAAAGGGTAAATATATAAAGAAACATTAAGCAGGTCGTTGTAACTCTTAGTGAGTATGTTGCTATAGACAGGGTATTGCAAAAAAAGAAATACTTAAGCGGTACTGTCAGCGTCGTGTTAGGGTGGACAATACTTAATTGTTGCTATTTCCTTTATCTTAAAATGTGAGGGATAACTCTGTCACTTAAAATATAGTTAAGTAAATATTGGATTATATAACCACTTTAATGTGTGGGTGAAAAATATTCATGCGTTACTGAAACTGGACGGCGAATGTGATTAAAACGAGTTAATACAAATAAATACATTTTATGTTCATATTTAAACACACACTGACTTTATTAACTCAAATCTATATTTACTAAACTGTCGCACAGTATGCATATTATCTCGTAATTAATGATTCAAAATACGTTTCATAATAAAATAAAATAAATGTCTTCATCTCAGAGGCTCCGTCACAGATGGAAGAAATTCTTAACCCCTTAAATTAAATTTCAAACGGATTCCAAAACAATATCTATTATCATTCTCCCACTGTACTGCACTAGGACATACTCGTACATCATTAAAACACACTTTATCGCCTTAGGGCGGGTGCGGTCTATTTGGTAGAAACTTGATACTCCGAAACCTATTTGGGATAACTGACTTCGCAGAAACTTCTTTAGTCGATCATTTATTAGGCATAAAAAATATTTGACATAAATATTTTTAGGCATAATGTGCTTATGACCGAATTTAGAATGGCATACATTTAAGATAGTAGAATTTTTATTGGCATATTTACCTTTGGCATAGTTAAAATTTTGTATAATATCATTTAGCATAACGTTCATTTAGAGTACAGATTATTTGGCATAATTTGACTAGGCATACTATGAAGATCATAGAATTTCAATTAGAATAATATAGATTGGGTTACTTTCTTCTTTAAAAATGCGTAGGTTAGGTTAGGTTAGAACTGTGACCTGTTATGCCAGAAACGAACATGCTCTCATGGGCAAGGATATAAAAACCAAATAATTAGAGTACCCGCCACATACGGTGGCAGTAGCCAAACTTGGAACTAAATTTGACGTTTCCGCCATTGCGTGTTATTTTGTATGAAAAGTAAATTTAGTATTACCAGCGTTGTGTTTTTTGCCCACTCTTTGTAATTTTTATGTTTGTTAAGGGTGATTATAATAAATTGATTTCCGGAGTTTCTTGTTAGTTCTTCTCCAAGCTAGGGTCTCCGCTGATCTAACCTCGGTAAAAAATATGTAAAGACAATGCTCAGTGCCATGTTTGAAATAATAGTTTTAAGAGATTCGCGATTTATACTCATGATATAAGATATAAGGGTGTGTATAAGATTGATTGCAGCTGTGGGAAATCCTATGTCGAACAGACTAAACGGTCTATTGCGGACAGAGTGAAGGAACACATAATATATGTAATATATAATAAGAAGGATAAGTCCCGTTAATTATTAATCATGTTTGAAATAGTATAATAAACATATTTTGACTTTGATATATTAATTTGTTTTATTTGAGTTTATAGCTCTGCAACCAAAGATCGTTACAAATGAAACCTATAATGTTTCGAGCCGTATGGCACAGTGAGTGCTAGTTTTGGCGTGTTTACTGGTAACACTGAATTACGCGACTGTGGCGACGCCTCCAACTGCCACCGTATGTGGCGCGATCTCTATCATTAAATCAACTTTTATTTATTACGATTACTAAAAAAAAAACAATAGCATTATGCGAAATGATGGTTCTACTTTTAAATAGTTATGGATAAGAAATATATGCCAAAAGATGAATCTGGTTTTGAACTTTCTGCGATGTGATGATTATACATTGTGATTATTATGGATACCAAAATTATGCGTACAGATAATTCAGACTTACAGAATTATGGGTTTCAATGTATGCTAAATGAGTTAATGCCAAACGATATTCTGCGAAAAGAGGTTTATGCTATTAGTTGTTATGCAATATAAAATTATTACTTGAAAAGTTCTACTATAATAGGTGTACCCCCTTAGGGCACATACGATCATTCTTATCTTAACCCCCTATTTTATTTAAATACCGTTCCCAAACCAATTGATAGCATCTTAAGGATATATAATTCTAACGACATATTTTTTTATCTATATCTTTATTAATTTATCGTGATACCCGGTCTCATATAGTAAATAAAATGAGTATAAATCACGAGCGTTTAATAATTAACAAAACAAAAACGCATTCACGACCATTAGCCCTTGCGGGGTAGTCAGAGGTTCAGATTTCCGCAATTGCGAAGGTATGATTCTATAGACACTTCGAACCTACGTGTTGACCAGATTGTCGGTACTCAATGTGACAGGTGGTCAGCCATGTCTCCATTTAAAAATAACTATATTTCGTAACTTCATCAATTAATAATAATATATTTTTTATTTATAATCATTATATTCAACAAAAAGAACTTCATTCCGCCACCCAGCTACCACCTGTACAGCCCTAATTCGTCCATCACGGCACCCAAATTGAATCACGTCCCTCATCTATTCACACGGGCTTCATCTTTTCTCCTTTGGGTGCAGATAGCTCACTACCTTGATGGATGCGCAGCGCACATCGCCCCAGGCAAATTGAATGCTTACGGGTAATGGATAGACTGTACTTGGTGCGCCATTTTGATTTATTACGGGCCCTGACTAGCTGTGGATCTGCTCTAAAGTAGAAGGTCTAACGTGGAGGGTTGGTATAAGATATAGGTAATTAATTGTCCATTGCTGTGTTGGGATTAAGATAGTATAAAATTCATATAAAGGTTGCTTACTGACGCTTATGAGAAAAAAAAGCTATTTTAATGATTGTAACAAGGTAGTAAACTTAACATACACATATGTTAATTGAAGTAGTTTACACTTATTTTGTAAACATGATCAATACAATTCAATAACAATATATACGGCAATGCGTTTCACTACCTGCGGGTGTTACATTGGGTGCTGCCTATCTAGTGAAACACGAGCTTTTAGTGTATACCTTCAAAATTTCGGATATGGGGACTCAAGCCCTTGACTACTCCACCACAATCCAAAAGAGAGTTTGCATGCTCAAGTCGTAAATCGTATTTATACATTTGTATATGTATTAATATGATATATTCAATTCAATAAGTTTTTCCATGACATAAAATATTGTGTACTGCAATTTCTAAATCTACGCCCATTAAACCTACTGAACCAGATTGCTTTATTTCAAAGCTCAGTACAAACGGATCAAAACCAAGTCATGTGAAGAAAACGACCGCCAAAGTTTACATCTTTTAATCTGAAAACCGCTTTGTGGGTAAAATAACTTGTACCAGTCTAGACGAAAGTTATTTGGCTGTAAAAACAATGGCTTGTGTGCTATGGAACATTTGCCAATGGGTGGCTTTAGAGCTTCGATATAAAACTTTCGTGATTGGTGGTACGCTTGCAATGGTTATTGTCTAGAAAAACTAACTTTGAGGTGGAGAATATAAATTGTAAAGGTAATCAAATCAGCTGCTAGATCATAAGTTAAATAGGTAAATAGTATGCTAATGTTGTCAAAAATTTGTACAATGCGTCATAATTCACTAAATATGTGATTTCCATCCATTCCATACAACGTATAATCATAAACTTGTATATTGACGCCTCTACGTCCCTAATGGGATAGGCAGAGGCTATCGTTCGAGACCTGGAACGATCCTGACAAATTTCTCTTGCCTACACTCATTAAACTTCCCATACATGCTCATTTGTAGTGAGAAGTGATCTCCATTGATCAGAATCTATAATCAAAGAATGGCATTTTCAATGCCTAAAAGGGTTACGGTTTATTTAACGAATGAATTTAATAAGGATTATTTTCACATCACTTTACTTACATATAAATCAAACGATAATATTCCATATGCATTAGCTTTAAAATGTAATAAATATGAGATTCACATTTCATACGATCCGTTCGGTGTTTCTTTTGATTTCCATTCTTCTCGTGAAATTCATGAAATGCGGTTTCCACTGCGAGTTCTTTCTCGTACTAAATCATTCAGTCTTCATTTAAAGCGGCGATGGTTCATGCTGATCACGTAGACAATTATTCGGCTAGAGTGTGCAGTGGAATCACTAACTCTCGGGAACTTTTACAATAAATCCATCCCAAAGTCGATATTTCCTTGGAAAACGTTTTAATCAAACGTACTTTAGTTCGTACTTAATACAATCTATTTTAAGTATATTTCAGTCGTTTTTTATACAGGTAACAGCTGTGGTTGTTCCCATGTGTAAAGATATGTTTCTGTAAAACAAAGCGTTATGTGTGCCAACTTGGGAACGAGCCATATGTTCAATCAATGGCCTATTAACATTAACGTGGTTCATTGTGTTCGTATATTTTCATAATAGTAGAATAAGATCACAATCAGTGAATAATTGCATGATTTATGTAAAAATAACCTACATACATACCTGCACTCATTTCCTCTATTCCTTTAAGTAGTGGGCAGAATCTCTGATTACGATAAGGAATGTGATGTAAAAGATTTAGAATATTGGTAGAATACATAGTCTCTGCCTATCTTCTTGCGGGCGTAGAGTCGTGAATAAACGTATGTGTAAAACGTTGACTAGCTTATATAGATTCATTTTATCCCAAGCTATTTAACTTCTAAAACTCACAAATGGACAAATGGTTAACTAAGTGTACGTACACATAAATACAAATATACTAAAATCAAAATAATTAACTTCACCCGTTATTCTATTTTGTGATCACGTAGACTCTGTTGTTACGACAAAAACGAAACTAGTAATTATAAGTTACAGTCAATATTTACACGCCGACCTATTTGTATTTCAATAGGTGTAAATATGAACATAATTTTAAACTACTACGTAATTAAATGGACGGAAATTTTATTTGAAGGTCTCATACAGCTTTCAGTAAAAGGTTAAATTGCTGCTTAATTTTGCTGTATTTTAATTTAAATACAAAATATGAGTACATAATGAGTGTAACATTTTTAAGTCTATTACGGAGAGTTGACATCCATTATTGTAGATGTATCTTGAAACGATTGATGCTTAAAACACTTTAATCGCGACAATGGATTGTCAGTTGAATAGATGCTAACCATTTTGGGTGTTGAACATTAGCGTAGTGAACTTTGTTTCAATGTGTTTGCCTGTTCTGAAGCATACATATCTACTTGTACGAGTACATACTTTCGATCGCCACCTTGAACGACCTTGACAAATCTCTCTTACTCCTTCCCATTCACTTTCTCATACTGCACTTATGTCGCTCTTAGAAGAATCGCAAGCATCATAAATTTTTGACGTCCACCTTGGCTATAACGTCCATACTATATAACTATAACGTCCACCTTGGCTCTATCTTAACCCTCTTTTCATCCATCCGCTTCATGTGCACAAACCACCTGTTCTATAAATCCAAATAAGATACCAGATGGTCGAATCACCCTTACCTTGTTTTAATTTATTCTGCATGTAAATTGTACCAGACCAGATAGAAAGGTTCGGCACCCCGTGGCACCTGTAAGAGATAAAACAACGATAACAAGTCATTCGTTACGACTATGACCCTGTTACCTACTTTATGGGCAGCCTTGGAGGCCTCCTGAAAATTTTACGACCAGTTATCGTATATCCGAAAGTGATCCGGGTCGTCGATAGTCAATAACAGTTCATCAAAAACGCATTTGGTTTCGTATTGTGCTTCCAGAGGCGAGGAGTGAATAGTGGTCTACTTAGCTTTATTACGGACTATTGTGCGATGACTATATAGAATAGCCGGGGTTAGTAATGCTTTGGTAATATATATCCTGTAATTATTCATGTACAACCATGCAACCTTGTGTACCTTATATGAGGACATCTTTTCGGAATAAGTTGTAACTTACGGTTTCTGTTGGGAAACATTCTAATATAATAGGTCTTTACCTATGAAATTGCCGTTCTGCAGTACTGGCCATTTCAAATCAAAATAATTTTTGTTTGACTAAGTATTCTAATTTCAAATTAATTTTATTTTAAAAACATGGAATTCCTTTTCCAAAAGTAGTCATTTGTTTATTGATTAGTGTTACGTTTTCATCGTATTTCAATCTTTTTCGTCATCATGGATACGTTAAAAATTCGAGTAATTATGGAATATGAGTACCGTCGTGGCAGCAACGCGGCACAAGCGGCACGCAACATCAATGACGTTTACGGAGCTAACACTACAAACCAACGCACCGCCTGTTATTGGTTTGCTCGCTTCCGTTCTGGAAATTTCGACCTGAAAAATGAACCTCGTGGTCGTCCGAAGACTTTGGTCGACAATGACGAATTAAAGGCGATTGTGGAAGCTGATGATACACAATCTACGGCGGAATTAGCAGCAGCTTTCGACGTTAGCGTCAAAACAATATTGGTCCATTTGCGTCAAATTGGCAAGGTAAAAAAGCTTGACAAATGGGTGCCCCACGAACTCAATGATCGCCAGCGCGAAACACGCGTCGAGACGTGCCTTGCACTGCTCAACAGACACACAAATGAAGGAATTTTGAACCGCATTGTTACCTGCGACGAAAAATGGATTCTGTTTGACAAACGCAAGCGCTCAGCAAGTTGGTTGGATCCTGGTTCAGCACCTAAACAGTGCCCTAAACGAAAACTTACCCCTAGAAAAGTGATGGTCACTGTTTGGTGGTCTAGCGCCGGTGTGATTCATCACAGCTTCTTACCAAACTGGGTGAGCATTACTGCAGATGTGTACTGTGAAGAACTGAACACAATGATGGAGAAGCTGGCACATCTCCAACCAGCATTGGTCAATCGCTCGTCTCCGCTGCTCCTGCACGACAACGCGCGACCTCATACTGCACAGCAGACGGTCTCCAAGTTGCAAGAACTGGGGTTGGAAGCTCTCCATCATCCACCGTACTCACCAGACCTTGCGCCTACAGACTTCTACTTTTTCCAGAATTTGGATAACTTCTTGGCGGGAAAAAAATTTAATACCCGAGAGGCAGTACAAAATGCCTTTGAAGAATTTGTTGCCTCCCGTCCAGCTGATTTCTTCAAGAAGGGCATCAATAAACTGCCACTGCGTTGGCAAAGATGCATTGATTGCATGGGTGATTACTTCGATTAATACAATTAAAAAATACAAGAAAAAAATTCGTTAAAATTTTTTCATACAAAACGGCAATTTCATAGGTAAAGACCTAATATAACTATCTACCAGGGTCCAATTACTTTAATATATTATCACGTTTTTTGAGAAAATACTCATCATATTTCAGTTAAATTGTCCGCTACTCTTTGCATCAAAATTGGTTTGCTATCAAGAGCTTCTAAACTCACTTATGCCTTGGTAGCTTAAGGCGTAATATACCTTTTTATATAATTACATATATTTAGAGCACACTTACGGTTAAGCGAAAGATAATAATGAAACCTACATACCGGTGTTCGCTATTCACCTGTCAAGTCGAGGTGATGGATATGCTAGGTGAAACGTAGGTATAAAATTTGCGTGTATTTTAGGTTCGGAGGTCTTCGAAGGTCATGACCGAATGAATTGAGTGGTTTTGTTCTTTTGTTCAGGTGGAGTGTTTTGTCTGCGAAACACGTTCCCGCTCATTCTTCAACTGGAAGTGTCTGAAGCCTGACTTCACATAAATTTTTCAGACTTTTGAACATAAGTGACATTTGTTAGTAATATGATGTATGTATAGTTTTAGTATTAGGCAATTTTAGGTTTAATTGGCGGTAATGAAATGGCTTTATATGGAATTAATATGCAGTAATGTAATATTACAGTCAAATATGAGTAAAATTTCTCCTTTGTGTCTTGTAGAAATATTATATTTAACACTAAGTTACAAGTTTATATTCTAAAGTTCATCTTTCTTTAATTTGTATAGATACTTTTACTCTCATTGTTATTCCTACTTAGCTTGTTTACAAATTGGTTCACTTAAAATCCGATATTACATATTAGCAGATACTCGTAATCAATATATTATTCTCGTTACTTAAGTATATATAGGTTTTTATGTATATTCTGTTTCCTTGTTCTGTTCATGTGCGAAAAGTCATTTAAGCTAAACTCTACTTAGAAAAGAATGCTTCACCACAAGCAAAACCTTATCAGCGTAAATCCTTACCTTCTAAGAAATAACCAACTGAAGATTCACGCCTTAAAGTAGAAGCTTTACGCTTATAGTGCAAAATTTGAACAGAACTCGTGCAAGTTTGTTTCCGGGCTTTTAGTTTATCTAACATGTACTTTTCTCGATAATCCTTGAAAAGAACATATATGAGCAGTTTAAACAAGAAAGACGGTTAGGTACACTTAAATAATAATACCGCTCAGCTCATGTATGTTATAAAGAAAGAAAACACTTTATTCAGTGCTTAACACATTCATATTAATAATAATGGAAATCTGGATGCAGTGAAAAAGTGCTGCCTCAGTATACGATGTAGCTAAGTCTTCCGCCAGTACCCGATTAATAAATAATGCTAAATTTTTCATATATAATATACATAAACATTTCAGACTTGTCCTATATCCGTAGTCAAAAGCACATTTTATTATTATAAAACTAAATAACTATCTAATTAAGCCGTTCGATTACAATGCATGCTTACGTGTACTCAAACTTGAATGATGGAGAGGGATGGAATGTTTAAAACCGAAGTTTGGAGTCCAATTTATAATGATGACGAAGAACGGAAAATTCCTTTCCCATTGGTACCTAGAGCATTTCCTATCGGAAAATAGACTCGTCTCGTTGCAGAAGTAAAACTTCCTTCCATCTTGGAATCCTATTCGACATGGAATGTTTGAATGGAAAAGTTTGCCTTTACACCCGCATAGTTTTCAAGCAACAAATGTTTTAAGCAGAATCGATCCGTTAAAGGAATTTTCGGAATCGACGCAACTGAATAGTCCTCGGAAAAGTTTCACCGCACGGCGTAAATAAAGTTATTACTTAGAAGAGGAAACTCAACTTATTCTAATCCATACTGATATAATAGTTACGAGGCACATGTAATGTCAATTGTTTTCTTAATGAATGCTTCATATATTTCCCAATCTGATATGGCTTAAGAAAAGAAAATACTATTAATGTTTCTATTACAATTCATTAACATCGCAGTATATCATGATGGAAAGTAACCAGAGTAACCATTGACTAAATTGAAACATTTAAATCTTTATTGTATTAAAAGTTCAAAAACCGTAATATACAAGTTATTAACATCTGATTGACATAGCTTTATCACCAAATCAGTCTACCTACAGCCTACACAGAGATCGTGAATCCCTATTTCTATTATCCTGGTAATTTAGATTCACTTCATTAATATCCATGCACTAGTGTATTAAAAAATGGTGGATATATGTACTACTAATGTTCGTCTCATCATAGAAATCCCTCCAGTCTGGTGTTGCTAGAGAAAACCATATAAGACTTTGGCTACATGATTTTGCTTAAGTATGAAAAAGACTTTATGAGTGAAACGGCTCTTGAGTAATATAATTTTGTTCTCAAACGGAGCTTAAACGGACTTCCAATTCCTGTACACTCAAGGGGAAATCAACGACGCAATTATAATTTCTTCACGTGTTACGCACAGCTTCCGTGCTTAAGAAATTCTGGGCTCGCACCCAGTTGACCCTTATTTTTTCCCTTGCTCGAAATTGAGAAAATTCTGTTAATATTATTATCATGAGTATTATCTTGTAAGATAATGAAAAGTTTGCGTGACACTCTGCGTTTAGTAGTAGGCATTACATTAAACTTCACTTTTATATATATTCTCTGCTAGTTTAGATATTTTAACATCAAAAACATAGTTACAAGTATGTGGATGAATACACACGCTATTCATTCTGAGAATACCAGAGCATTTTGATTGAATTTTAACAAACAACAGAACTTTAATTATGTAGGCATTGTTAACTAGATTCAGTTTTCCTAGTATCTATAAAGTGGAATCAGGTTTTAACAGCTAAGATTAAATTACAAAATTTTGGTTTCATCGTTTAGATGTCACTGTTAAATTAATTATAGGATAAGAACATCCGGTAATTTCTAGTATGCACGACCACCTGAGTTTACGTTACAGTAAACATTAAAGTTATAAAATTAGGGTTCTTAAATTGATAAAATCGTCACCTATTGCACTGAGTTCTTTTTATCTAATACGAGTAAATAGTGGTCTTCAAACGGTTACAGGAAATCAGATGCGAAATCAATTAAAAAATAATTAATTATATCTATTATATTGAGGTATAAAAACACAGGGCTGTTTAGGTAACACGACCTTTCCGCCATTTTCATCTAAAATATATTTAACCATCGTCGCCGAGGGAAAAGTTGGTGTTTTGTGTACATGAAACTTTTTTGCGTTTTTTATTTAGCACTTTATTCAACTCGCTCTTCGGGGAATCGTTTAAAAATTCAGCGAGCAAAGGAAAGTTCGCGCACAATTAGTACAATTCCAGCCAAATTCGTTTGTTGGAATTCGATTTCTAACTCGCAATACTCGCCTTTTAACCGAGTGGAATTTTGAATCTACATTTTGATTTGTGATTTTGATGTACCAATATTTTAAATCTATATAGATGCTATAGTTCACATCGCCAGAGAGAGTTAATAATTTATGTACTTTGCGTGGCTGATGTGCCTTTTCCAAGTAAACAATTTTATTTAATAAAAATAAAACATTAATAATATAAAAGACAACAATTACTACAACACTTTTTCTATGAAAAAAATATTTATACTACGAAAAATTCTTGGCAAGTAATAGATATAACTACACCGCACAAAAAGTAGTACACAATTACCTGGTATACCAACCTCCCACTATGTTATTAATATAAAGTAAATACATCCTCCGTTCCAGCTATGTTCCGCCTCCAGTTTCGTAGTACTGCTACGGATTCTGACGTTTTTACGCCGTAGTCGCTATGAGTTAGTGCTACGGACGTTAGAGTTCATTATGTAACCCAATTTTATGTACGTACTCTTAAGTAGTACAGTATCTTTGTAATGAATATTACAGTATACAGTAAATTGCTTCATGTACTTGGATGCAGAGAATGCAAACTAGCTAAATTTCTTCTTAATATATCGTTGTGTAAGTGACTAGATTTAAATGGGATATATTAGGGAGTAGGTTCTAAACCTAACAACAATATTATATGGATATCAAAGACATCAGTTTCACTATGATAAAGAAAACTGAGCATATATATTATAGTCTGAGATTCATTGAGTATATTTGTATGCACTCCAGACAAATTCATTGAATAAATTCGAAGTTTATTGCGCTTCAAATATCTTGGCGATAATAAAGCCAATACATCTACGTCGTTCGACATTGAACCATCACACTGTGACTGCAATAGAGCTCCTTTGGTCTTGTGTCTCTTAAACGATAAACAAGTTACGTGAATTACGATACTTCCGCTTATATCACAGCAAAATTAACTGGAACAAATGATATTTAATAATTATATTAAGAAAGGTTATTAAGTGATGTTGCATCATTTCAAAATGTACAAATTTATGATATATTTGTTGTCAAATGCTGTTTGTGATAATAGATTAAGTTTGATGAAAAGTTTTTCTGAAACTTTATGTTATGAGCCGTTCGGAAGTTATATACATATAAATATATGACAACCTCCGTGGCGCGATTAGTTCTTCTCTTCTTCTAGTTAGACCTTCTGAAGGCTAATCTTGAGATCCCTGGTTCGTTTCCCGGTGGAGGCAGAGTTAAAAACTTCTCTTTTCGTCTGCTTTCCAGTCTAAACAAAACAAACAAACGCATTCACGACCATTAACCCTTGCGGGGTAGTCAGAGGTTCAGGTTTCCATCTCCGCAATTGCAAAGGTAGTAATTCTATGGACACCTCGAACCCACGTGTTAACCAGATAGTCAGTACTCAATGTGACAGGTGGTCGGCCATGTCGCCATTTTTTCCAGTCTAGTTTTGATTATATTTATATACTCTATATGCATTTCATAAATATACGATGACTAGTACCCTTAACACAAGTCTTAAATGAACTTATTAAAGGTTAGGTCAATTGGTGCAATAGTGTCCCAAATATTATTATTATGATATACTTGAGTATGTATATTAATCATAATCGTTACTAATTCTTGTCATAAACAAGTTGATAATAGAACCATATTTGAATATACTTATATTAAATACTGAATTTAATGACGAATAAAGATAAAATATCTACTTTTTACGATATGACTGCGACGATGGCTTGAAACCTGAAAGTTTATGGCTGCTCTTAGATACACATTTGGGGTCATAAAATGCGGCGTTATTTTGCGTAAAGCTTTCATCTTTACATTTTAATTGCGATGCTTTACTGCAAAACAAATACTGCTCACAAATTAACAGTAATAAGCATGTCCCAATTTGAATTATTATTATAATATATAAAATACGGTAATGCGTTTTTTGTAAATTATATTAATGTTAAACATTGAATACATTCAATTTCAATCAATCTGAAAGTTCTGGAAACCCACAAACATTTTTTTTTATTTGTTCTTATAATAAAAAAAAAGTTATTCCCAATTAGATGGTAAAATTTATAAATATAATCATTCAGCTGGTATAAGGTAAACTTAAATTTACCGTAAAAGTTTAATCAAATATTACATAACAATAAAAGATGAATAAAAGAATGAAAATGAAGAAAAGAAATAAAAGAATGTCGGGTAGCTATTTATTATCAACATTGACCTTTTTGGTGGCTGTAAATACCACATCAAAACACATGTAAAAATTTCAATTCGTATCTAATTGAAAACTATTTAATGAAAATAAGCTTAAGGCCAAATTAAATGACTGCATTTATTCTAGAAATATGCAGCTCCGATCACAATTAGAGGTCAATATTGAATTCGATTTACGTCTATATAAATAACTCAGTGACAGTTCAAATTAGAGAGCAGACGATGAATCGAACGTGCAGTATAAATAGTCCCAGCGGGGTCCATTAGCCATCGAAATGAAAGTTCGCTCTCAGATCGTTGGAAAGGATAGCAATATAAAGTTCAAGCAAGTATATCTATGCATAGGTAGTTTTTCATACAACATTATATATATAAATACACATCAAGCCCGATTCCATATAGAGGGGTCGGCAGAGATCACGGATCCCCATTTGTTCCAATCCTGACAAACGGCTTTTGCTTCATTGACACTCATACATCTTCTCATACACACTCGGTGGTTATAGGTACTCCGAACGTCAGCCTTTTTCAATGTAGCGTCTACCCGACTGTCATAATATGTCTTATTGGGCCGGCCCCAACGTAACCACACTTCATCTTCACTCACATTTATTTCGTACATAGTAACAACAACATTATTCTTCAGATAAGAAATAAGTAAAACATTTAGACAGTACTAAAAATTAATGAATAAATAACTATGGTAAAGAAGAATTATAAATGGTGGTGGTCTTTATTACTTATTTATTACTTAAGTGTTCTTATAAGTTCTAGTGTGTCAAAAAGATTGTAAGTATATCCTTAATTTTGTTATCAGAGCAAGCAATGAGAATTACGGCGATAAGTCTAAGCGTGCAAGGGTTGAAAATGTGCGAGCGGCTATAAACACGAAAAAAGGACTTAATGAAATGCCGCAAGTCTGGCAAGTTGCCCATTCATTAGCGACTAAAAGGATTGCGAGCCACTATCGCCGACATTTTTTAGGCGAGCTAACGACTCGGGACGCTATGCCAAAAATAAATTTATTTTCACTAGGAGAAAACCACAACAATCTAAATTAAATCACTTAGACAGAGTAAAGAAGGAGAAACGAAGTGTGCGTTTTGTTTGTAATTATGGGATAGTAGTGATGAATTTTATAAGGTAAATTAGTGGAATTTTGTGACTCAATTGCTTTGCTATGAGTAACTAAACTAAAGAAACGTGTTCTTGTAAAACTTGTTTCCGTTACACGAGTAATGAAGTTTAAGTGTAAATCAATGATTGATTTATGGTAAGAATATTTATAACATACATACATTTACACCTCTTCATTCCTAAGAGAATAGGCATAGACTATAAATCACCACCTGGAATAATTCTAACAAATCTCCCTTACTTCATTCACACCCATTAAACTATTCATACATGTTCTTCACGCTACTTGCACCCATAACGTTTCCATATAAAATAAACAAGCATAAATCAGAGGTAGTAAACCATTCTATTAATACGTATGTATGTATATCTATCAACTATTACTACATAGTATAAAACAAAGTTGCTTTCTCTGTCCCTATGTCCCTTTGTATGCTTAAATCTTTGAAACTACGCAACGGTTTTAAATACGTTTTTTTTTAATAGATAGAATAATTCAAGAGGAAGGTTTATATGTATAATAACATCCATTAAACAGCCAGAAGTGCGAAGCCGGAGGGGGTCGCTAGTTATAACATACATATATTATTTTGCATAACGTAAGGATTTATTGGTTAATCTATGTAGATAATGTTGCGTATTCCGCATTTAGAAGTGACACGTATCTACTCAATATTCAGTAAGTTTACGTTCTCTAAGCTCACGTGTAACAAACATACGGATTTGTGTCTGTTATTAAATGCGCTATCTATCGGGAATATTGATAAACGCCACGGATATAAGCTGGATTATCCCTACCAAACCTATGTGTGTTTAAATTAGTGACTTGTGTATAGAGATGCACGTGTAATAGTATCAACTCAAGAATAAGATATATAGTTATGAATTTCCAGAGCAATGAATTCATGGATAACCGTAACCCAGTAACACATACGTAGTTAATAATAAAAATAATGTCAAACCAAAGTATCAAATGATATTGTATCAGTTTATTTCACTATCCTCGCCATACTAGTAAGACTTAAAAATGACATTATTGGCCATGCGGACGAATGATAGATTGACAAAAGGAATATATATGACTGAAGTGGAAGGGCGGTTACGTAGGTGCCGGCCCAATAAGACATATGACGGTCAGATAGAATATTGAAAAAGGATGACTTTAGGAGCACCTATCATCGCCGAGTGTGTATGAGAAGATGTACGAGTGTCAATGAAGTGAAAGTGGTCTGTCAGGATCGGGACAAATAGGGATCCGTCACCTTCGCCTACCCCTCTACAGGGAATCAGGCGTGTTGTGTATGTATGCATGTACTTAAAAATGAATAATGATATAGAAATGTAATATTTGTATGTTAAAAGGAAGAAAACACTTTATATGTATAATGCTCATTAACAAATAGCGCATTCATAAATAAAAAACCTTCATGGAGTGAAAAGGACCACCCTAACCATTAAGTATATCTTGAAAATGCTTAAAACTACATAGTTCAATGGTATTGTTCGAGACAGAACACGAATCAGGTCGCATATCGAGCTCTCACGTCCGTAGCACTAACTCATAGCGACTACGACGTAAAAACGTCAAAATCCGTAGCTTTACGAAACTCGAGGCGGAGCGTAGCAAAAACAGAAGATGTATTGTTTTTACTTGTTGTGTTCAAGGTTTATTATATTTTACCAAATATTTATGATTTTATGAGGAGTAAAAATATTAATATCTTCTAAATATAAATTGTTATATTATATATACCTTTACCTATCTCTATTGGAAACGCACGTAAAATGTAGGAACAATATGTAAGTAGGTACATAAGTATTGTTTGTAATGATAAGCGTAGCAGAAAAGGTATATATATATTAAAAACTAATTGCGGTTTTTATTAAAAACTAAAAGCGATTTTTATTTATGAGGTGGTGATTAAAGGGTAAATATATAAAGAAACATTAAGCAGGTCGTTGTAACTCTTAGTGAGTATGTTGCTATAGACAGGGTATTGCAAAAAAAGAAATACTTAAGCGGTACTGTCAGCGTCGTGTTAGGGTGGACAATACTTAATTGTTGCTATTTCTTTTATCTTAAAATGTGAGGGATAACTCTGTCACTTAAAATATAGTTAAGTAAATATTGGATTATATAACCACTTTAATGTGTGGGTGAAAAATATTCATGCGTTACTGAAACTGGACGGCGAATGTGATTAAAACGAGTTAATACAAATAAATACATTTTATGTTCATATTTAAACACACACTGACTTTATTAACTCAAATCTATATTTACTAAACTGTCGCACAGTATGCATATTATCTCGTAATTAATGATTCAAAATACGTTTCATAATAAAATAAAATAAATGTCTTCATCTCAGAGGCTCCGTCACAGATGGAAGAAATTCTTAACCCCTTAAATTAAATTTCAAACGGATTCCAAAACAATATCTATTATCATTCTCCCACTGTACTGCACTAGGACATACTCGTACATCATTAAAACACACTTTATCGCCTTAGGGCGGGTGCGGTCTATTTGGTAGAAACTTGATACTCCGAAACCTATTTGGGATAACTGACTTCGCAGAAACTTCTTTAGTCGATCATTTATTAGGCATAAAAAATATTTGACATAAATATTTTTAGGCATAATGTGCTTATGACCGAATTTAGAATGGCATACATTTAAGATAGTAGAATTTTTATTGGCATATTTACCTTTGGCATAGTTAAAATTTTGTATAATATCATTTAGCATAACGTTCATTTAGAGTACAGATTATTTGGCATAATTTGACTAGGCATACTATGAAGATCATAGAATTTCAATTAGAATAATATAGATTGGGTTACTTTCTTCTTTAAAAATGCGTAGGTTAGGTTAGGTTAGAACTGTGACCTGTTATGCCAGAAACGAACATGCTCTCATGGGCAAGGATATAAAAACCAAATAATTAGAGTACCCGCCACATACGGTGGCAGTAGCCAAACTTGGAACTAAATTTGACGTTTCCGCCATTGCGTGTTATTTTGTATGAAAAGTAAATTTAGTATTACCAGCGTTGTGTTTTTTGCCCACTCTTTGTAATTTTTATGTTTGTTAAGGGTGATTATAATAAATTGATTTCCGGAGTTTCTTGTTAGTTCTTCTCCAAGCTAGGGTCTCCGCTGATCTAACCTCGGTAAAAAATATGTAAAGACAATGCTCAGTGCCATGTTTGAAATAATAGTTTTAAGAGATTCGCGATTTATACTCATGATATAAGATATAAGGGTGTGTATAAGATTGATTGCAGCTGTGGGAAATCCTATGTCGAACAGACTAAACGGTCTATTGCGGACAGAGTGAAGGAACACATAATATATGTAATATATAATAAGAAGGATAAGTCCCGTTAATTATTAATCATGTTTGAAATAGTATAATAAACATATTTTGACTTTGATATATTAATTTGTTTTATTTGAGTTTATAGCTCTGCAACCAAAGATCGTTACAAATGAAACCTATAATGTTTCGAGCCGTATGGCACAGTGAGTGCTAGTTTTGGCGTGTTTACTGGTAACACTGAATTACGCGACTGTGGCGACGCCTCCAACTGCCACCGTATGTGGCGCGATCTCTATCATTAAATCAACTTTTATTTATTACGATTACTAAAAAAAAAACAATAGCATTATGCGAAATGATGGTTCTACTTTTAAATAGTTATGGATAAGAAATATATGCCAAAAGATGAATCTGGTTTTGAACTTTCTGCGATGTGATGATTATACATTGTGATTATTATGGATACCAAAATTATGCGTACAGATAATTCAGACTTACAGAATTATGGGTTTCAATGTATGCTAAATGAGTTAATGCCAAACGATATTCTGCGAAAAGAGGTTTATGCTATTAGTTGTTATGCAATATAAAATTATTACTTGAAAAGTTCTACTATAATAGGTGTACCCCCTTAGGGCACATACGATCATTCTTATCTTAACCCCCTATTTTATTTAAATACCGTTCCCAAACCAATTGATAGCATCTTAAGGATATATAATTCTAACGACATATTTTTTTATCTATATCTTTATTAATTTATCGTGATACCCAGTCTCATATAGTAAATAAAATGAGTATAAATCACGAGCGTTTAATAATTAACAAAACAAAAACGCATTCACGACTATTAGCCCTTGCGGGGTAGTCAGAGGTTCAGATTTTCCATTTCCGCAATTGCGAAGGTATGATTCTATAGACACTTCGAACCTACGTGTTGACCAGATTGTCGGTACTCAATGTGACAGGTGGTCAGCCATGTCTCCATTTAAAAATAACTATATTTCGTAACTTCATCAATTAATAATAATATATTTTTTATTTATAATCATTATATTCAACAAAAAGAACTTCATTCCGCCACCCAGCTACCACCTGTACAGCCCTAATTCGTCCATCACGGCACCCAAATTGAATCACGTCCCTCATCTATTCACACGGGCTTCATCTTTTCTCCTTTGGGTGCAGATAGCTCACTACCTTGATGGATGCGCAGCGCACATCGCCCCAGGCAAATTGAATGCTTACGGGTAATGGATAGACTGTACTTGGTGCGCCATTTTGATTTATTACGGGCCCTGACTAGCTGTGGATCTGCTCTAAAGTAGAAGGTCTAACGTGGAGGGTTGGTATAAGATATAGGTAATTAATTGTCCATTGCTGTGTTGGGATTAAGATAGTATAAAATTCATATAAAGGTTGCTTACTGACGCTTATGAGAAAAAAAAGCTATTTTAATGATTGTAACAAGGTAGTAAACTTAACATACACATATGTTAATTGAAGTAGTTTACACTTATTTTGTAAACATGATCAATACAATTCAATAACAATATATACGGCGATGCGTTTCACTACCTGCGGGTGTCACATTGGGTGCTGCCTATCTAGTGAAACACGAGCTTTTAGTGTATACCTTCAAAATTTCGGATATGGGGACTCAAGCCCTTGACTACTCCACCACAATCCAAAAGAGAGTTTGCATGCTCAAGTCGTAAATCGTATTTATATATGTATTAATATGATATATTCAATTCAATAAGTTTTTCCATGACATAAAATATTGTGTACTGCAATTTCTAAATCTACGCCCATTAAACCTACTGAACCAGATTGCTTTATTTCAAAGCTCAGTACAAACGGATCAAAAACAAGTCATGTGAAGAAAACGACCGCCAAAGTTTACATCTTTTAATCTGAAAACCGCTTTGTGGGTAAAATAACTTGTACCAGTCTAGACGAAAGTTATTTGGCTGTAAAAACAATGGCTTGTGTGCTATGGAACATTTGCCAATGGGTGGCTTTAGAGCTTCGATATAAAACTTTCGTGATTGGTGGTACGCTTGCAATGGTTATTGTCTAGAAAAACTAACTTTGAGGTGGAGAATATAAATTGTAAAGGTAATCAAATCAGCTGCTAGATCATAAGTTAAATAGGTAAATAGTATGCTAATGTTGTCAAAAATTTGTACAATGCGTCATAATTCACTAAATATGTGATTTCCATCCATTCCATACAACGTATAATCATAAACTTGTATATTGACGCCTCTACGTCCCTAATGGGATAGGCAGAGGCTATCGTTCGAGACCTGGAACGATCCTGACAAATTTCTCTTGCCTACACTCATTAAACTTCCCATACATGCTCATTTGTAGTGAGAAGTGATCTCCATTGATCAGAATCTATAATCAAAGAATGGCATTTTCAATGCCTAAAAGGGTTACGGTTTATTTAACGAATGAATTTAATAAGGATTATTTTCACATCACTTTACTTACATATAAATCAAACGAAAATATTCCATATGCATTAGCTTTAAAATGTAATAAATATGAGATTCACATTTCATACGATCCGTTCGGTGTTTCTTTTGATTTCCATTCTTCTCGCGAATTTCATGAAATGCGGTTTCCACTGCGAGTTCTTTCTCGTACTAAATCATTCAGTCTTCATTTAAAGCGGCGATGGTTCATGCTGATCACGTAGACAATTATTCGGCTAGAGTGTGCAGTGGAATCACTAACTCTCGGGAACTTTTACAATAAATCCATCCCAAAGTCGATATTTCCTTGGAAAACGTTTTAATCAAACGTACTTTAGTTCGTACTTAATACAATCTATTTTAAGTATATTTCAGTCGTTTTTTATACAGGTAACAGCTGTGGTTGTTCCCATGTGTAAAGATATGTTTCTGTAAAACAAAGCGTTATGTGTGCCAAGTATAATGTATTATTAAATTAGAGCAAATGTGACTTAAATTAACGTTGAGAATACTTCCTATTAAAAAATAATGAAGTAAAGATAGCTATTTATTTTTTTGTGTTTAATTTGAAATCAAAAACATCGATAAGTAAAAATAAAATAGACTTATTTACAAACTACGCCCCATTCAATATAAAAAGGCAATCGTAGGCGGAGATAACGAATACCTGGCATTTTAATCCGATCCTATCAAACTATTTTCGTTACCTTGGCATTTTCGATTATTTTAATAACACTCAGCTTCGGAATGTGACCTATTTAAGCTTCAAACGTTTTCCTAAGATGTCCTTTGCACAACCACCAAACATAAACATAATCTACATTTTCCAAGTCTCTCACCACAACCTTGAAACCCCATTTTCGCTTCATTTAACTTGCGGCTTAGATGGCTTCCGATTACAAAGCCGTTGTGTCCGGACAATTGATTAGTTAATAGGTTAAGCAAGCACAGAAAAGTTTACAATTGTGCCGAACAAACATAAAACCGGACACAAAGGTTCACCGCAAAACAAACCTCGCCTTTCACGAGGAATAAACAGCGAATTTCGCACTGCGTGGATTACAAAGAGAACAACGTTTGGATTTTTAATAGTGAAATACCTCGGGACCACGGTTTACTGTTTTACAGGCATTTAACAGTGTTAGTAAACACTATTTACACTTTCCTCAAGCCAACGTTTTCATTCCATTATTGTGCCGCGTTTATGGTCTCTTGCAATGTTTAGTGCGAATAAAGGAGACCGCTACATTAATTTTACAGTAAGGGTTAGATATTAGATATAACTACTCTAAGCTGTATTTTTCGTAAGTGTAATAATCTGCTAGGTATCTACCAGGGGTTAATCAAGGGTTTTGCATGCAATTCCAGTGACAACGATGTATTTATAGATTTTGATACAATGATATTTAAATAGAATGACCAATGCAATGTTACGCATATTTGGTAACCCTTTTATGTATTTGGCTTTTATATTAAAGGTTTTCAGAACTTAAAGCTTAACAGAAGTGGAATTATTAGTTTAACATTTCGTTTAAAATATCATGGCATTTCAGTTTAGAAAATAAAACAAAATATTACCTACGATAAATTACAAGGAATAATATTACTTCAAATATCCGTAGGTTACCCCTGGTAATTGAAGTTGTTTTTACACGTTACTGATGTACATTCTAGGAACACAAACATCCTGACACGGTTCCGAGAAACAAGACCGAGTAAACAGTATGTAGCAAACAATGCCCGCATAATAGTTTGTTTTGATGGAATTTAATAGATATTTAGTGAATGTGTCTCGAATGGAGCTAGGATATTATGTTTGTGTGGAACAACTTTATAGTCGGTGTACTAGCTTACAACATATTGTATTTATATATTCACTACTTCAGGTCCATTATTAAGGAATTCTTTCATCCTTGATAGAACAGGATGTATTATATACTTCTCATTGAACTTTGTTTTACTAGCTGCGAAAGGGACTACTTATACATACTTGTAAAGAAGAGAATTATTATTTAATGCACTATTCATTAAAACAAAAGAACTTCATCTACTTATTTACCAAGTTAAAAGCAATATACACGGTATAAAATCTGACAAAATAACAGTACATTTTTTATGTTGCTACTCGTCTATCATAAGCCACATATATAGACGTTGGGAGCGACATTAAATCAAAGATAAATGAATTAGGGCCGAACGCAAGGCGGGCAAACGTGCTTAAGGCTCTGGGAAACAGGATCCTCATTAAGCCAATGACAGCGTTAATAAAATTAGGATAGTCATTGATCCCGTTTTCCCTCTAATGGAGAGGCTGTTTTAGGTGAACTCACTTTATCTCATGTGTTAGGGTGACACGTCCTACTTTTAATAAGGTTACGGACACGTGAATATATTAGAAACGGTGCTAATTTCCGCGAATTTGTTTGTTTACATGTATACTATTTTCTTTGGTTGGGCACAATATAAAGGATATAATATCTCCTTGTTACTATTTGTGAAGTCCTGCATTTGAGTGGACTTAATTGACTAACTGTCTTATCTTTCAGGCATGCCATAAGAGGATAGTAAACGACTAGGAATTAATTGCATGACCGCCAAAAACTTTTTATTGATATCCATATAAATGCTATAGGAACTTAAAATTATTTAACTGCTACTTAGTGGATGAATTTTAACAAGGGTAGCATGGGGGAGGTTATACTCTGATAAGAATTAGTTTATAATTGTAAGCTTTAAAAGAAGGCTATAGTTTTCACGACTTTAGGGTTCGGCTAGTAATCTACAAGTCACATATAAAATTGTGTCATACTAATAATTATACTCTTTGATGAGCACTTCCAACAAGTCCTAAGTGTATCTTCTACGTGTTACTTCAACCCTAGCGGGCCTGTTTATATTTTATCCACAAAGTACGTGCCAATGAAAATCGGAACATGTTTTCGGACATCTCATTTGGCACTGTCACTAAACCGCCCATAAATAAGCCCGTGACAAGGGAAATTGGACCGTTGAGACAAATCACTGATTCGCAAAAACCTCTTCCCTTGCCATTGAGTTGCTTGATTTATTGTGTGAAGCTCCGTTTTTGTCAAATACAACATTTTTGCAGATCGACCGAACGGCGGTGTGGAGATTTCAGAGTTTTAAATAAATGAATTCGGATTACGGAGAGCCTGTATATAAATACACTTTTCATTCTTCGTTCCCTAAGTATAAGTTTGAGGTGACGTCTGATATTAAGATTGAAATTTGTGGTAATTGTCCAAGGAAAACGTAGAACTTAGCAACGTACTGAAATAGTATTGCTAACGCATATATAGATATCCAAGTAGAGAAAAATGTTACCTATCATCTACTCTTCATCAAGAAAACTGAAATTGTATCTTTAAACTACTTGCTTATATTAGTATTGTTGATATTCCTCTATAGTATAATCCTTAATTGAGCCAAACCCACTCAATTCAGCTAAAAACTGCTCTCTTCATATCTAGATTACTTTCTAATTCACCTACATTATCCACTCGAAGCCAATAGCTGTAAATAGAATATTTTCCTTAGTTAAATATGTGCTTATTCGAGGCGTAGTTAACTTGCAAATCACGTAGCGTGTTCATCTCGGTGCAGGCATGCCTCCGCGCGGCACGCTTGACTTTACATGAAATTTTCGCTAAGTGCTCCCTCCCTACGTATGGACGTGACACCTGTTATATTTGTCTGAGTTACATTTGTAATGGCATTAATATCGGGTTGTTTTTGAGGCGTAAATATGGTAGGAAATATGTTTGATTTTTTATAATGATAGTAAGTTATAGTTTTAGTGTCGAGAAAGCCTAGCATGGTGATTTAATATTTTCCTTCTTAATCGTTTTCTCGTGAATCATCGAATCATTCTTAGTTTTATTAAAATTAAAATACATAATGCTTTATTAAAATATTATTTACATGTTCATCGGTTAACAATATACTTCACGTTACTATACTATACTTTCATTTTATATATTATGTTATGTGGGTGCAAATAAAATAAAGTATTTTTTGTTTGTTGCACAGAGTACACATTACTTATAGTCAATTTTTGAGTGCATCCTCCCATAAATTAGAATAACCATATCACAAACCAAATAATGTTAGAAAAATTGAAAATTTATTCCACGTTTACGGCACCGCGTTTCTGGTTTTATATCTTTACAGCTCCTCTTAAGTACATGCCCTGGGCTATAAAATGCGATATTGCATTATACAATCTTCTGCGCCGCAAGCTGTAGGAAATTAAAATGGAGATACACAGGCATCAAGAGTAATGGCAGGATCCCATTCAGACATGCGATGATGATAACAAACAACTTGTAAGCCAAGTTTACATACATATCATGCCTGATTTACTAAAGAATAGAATAGGGTAGGCAGAGGCACTCATAACTACACCTCCGGTCCCTACGTAATAGCCCTTCTTTAAGTCGTGTAGTATTTTATTTCTGTATAAGATAGAAGGTTTAAGGGTTCCTGTTTCCTTTAAAACTCACTAAATTTGAGCCTTAAACTGATTTTTATAAGGTTTAAACTGACTGTTACGGATGTTGAAAAATGTTGGATTTATGCTAAATAATAATGTATTCTAGCACCTTAACATGTTGAAGTCAGAATGGTTTTATTCAACATTCAGCACAAGCATTCACATTAATTGAAAGTTGAATCATCCTTTGATCAGACACTTTAATCAATATCCTTATATATTATAGACAGTCCATTATTTTTACGATCAAGTAAAATACCCTAGTCTAGACTGCTCCAGTTATACTTCTCCCTACATAATCAAAGCAAATGTGTGATTTTCAGCGAAAATATTCTGTCTGTGGTTTTTCCATTACTTTTCTCATTACGAGATAAGATGAAAGGTTGTTAAAATCTTCGGGAGATGGGATCATCATAATGTATATTCATAGGAACTTTTTCTCATGAATGAACCGAGTTGTAGTAGTTTGCTTGGTAATCAAAAGGTATATCTGTGCTGATTGGGTGTTTTGTTAGAATATAAACAGTTTTAACAGTACGTCACACGTAATGAGATGACCATCTAGGAGCTGTATTTATGTAGACGAAATGGTGTGTGTATCTGTGTAGATATAAAATCGCAGTTATGAATTCAGTTGATACGTATAAAAAACACACTAACATAAGTAATTCTCTCAAAATGTAGGAAATTTTATAAAAAAAGTTGCAGAAGACAGAAGTAAATTAAATTAATCGTTAATATTCATCATAGCTTCAACCATTCGATTCTCGGATGGATTAAATTCTATTTCAATTCGACGTAGATCAGTTGTTTGGAGCTTGACTCTATATCAGTAAGTACCCTGTACAGTGTTTAAATCTACTTGAGCATGTATCAATGGAAATGAAGTTTAATGAATTTCAATATACATTTTCGTAATTAAAATACATTTAAGAAATGCGTCGAATACTACGGTGAGGGAAAACATCGTGAGGAAAACTACTTGTTCCCCGAACAGGTAATAGTTAGTGCTTGTAAATTGTGACATAGCTTACCACCTGTCACATTGAGTACTGATGATCTGATCAACACATGGGTTCGAGGTGACCATAGAATTACTACCTTTGCAATTGCGGAGATGGACTACTGAACCTCGGACTACCCCGCAAGGGATAATGGCCGTGAACGCCTTTATCTTTTTAATTCTAGACCTACGTTTATTTTTCTCAACATACCTTTTCATAATCTCGATTCTTTCAATATCTATTTCGGATTCTTTTGTTTTGACTCCCACCCAAACTTATGTTGTGACCGCCCAGTCCGCGAGAAAAAGAAATGTTTCATTTTGTTATACCTCCCCCGTTTTATCGTTGCCTAATCACTGTTTTGTTTTGGGAAGTTCAACAAAAAATATCATCTTCTACCCGGGGAAATATGAAAAGGTTGGAATTTCAAAGCTGTTATTTTCGACATTCTTTTCGAATTAGCAGAATCGCTTTATAAATAGTCTTTGAAAGGGTGACCGATATATAGATACCGAACCGAGGAATACATATAATATCTATTCTGCTCACTCATAAGAGATATACAGATGTTAGTAGAAGTAGCATTAGAGATTTATTTATACTTGTTTTCGTTTTTTGCGGCAGGCAGCCTCTGACATTTTACCTCACCCTTATAATTTAACTATTGGGGGTCGTATTAAAGTAGTATTAATAAATAATGGAACAAAAAGGGCTTTATTCTTTAGACGTTCATGGCAATTCTCTTGAGACAGGATACAGCTCTAGTAAACAGATGAGAGACGTGATTTAATTTGCATCCCATGATGGAAGAATCACTTTGTTGATGCAGGTTAAGGTAATAATGTAAATAATGTTTTAGATAGTTCAAAAAGTTAGATAAAAGTGCCCAGTTATTTTGGTCATGTTATTTGGAAGTTGTAAGACGGCCTTAATTAAGAAGGGATTATTTATATGAAAAACCTAATTTACTTTTAATTAATGAACAAAGAATATTAGCTGTGCAAATATTAAATTTTTCAATTCAACGTTGACATTGCTTATAAAATCTATGTGACATCAAATACATACCTTAATTACTTTTCTCCGAAAACTCGCAAGAAAATCGACTTAGCGTCTTTGAAGCTCACAAATAGACGTTTTCTATGAAAAAAATGTATCTCAGCGTCAAAGCGCAATTCTTACACTTTAACAGGAAAATTTAATTGGGAAGAGACAATGGGAAATGCAAAAAATGTGGTCCAAAGCGAAGAGCCACCTCCCTCGGCCGCTAATGAACGAGCTACTTTACAAGTAAAGCTGGTGATGTATTGCGGTAAAAGCGATCTTTGGAACGGCGGTACAGCTTCAGACTAGTTTGGTTTCTATAAAGCTAATAAAGAGTGTATAAATAATGCTAGGTTATTGTATGATTCAAATATGTAACAGATATAAATATACTAGATGTTCATCGTAGAGGGTCAGTTTTGCTTAATCAAAAGTAGAATTTAACTTATTTTACCCATGCGCTTGCTATGCGTGATATAAATATTCTATCAATTTTATAGACTGTTACACAGTAAAAAAGAGGCATCTTTTAACGTATAACAATAGTTAAATAACTATCATTGATAAATTTGGTGCACAATTGTTTACTACTTTGAATTCGTTACTAAATTTATCTCATTTATTATTACCAATCCTTTGTCTCT
Organism: Leucoptera coffeella; assembly: GCA_030578115.1. Taxonomy (NCBI): domain Eukaryota; kingdom Metazoa; phylum Arthropoda; class Insecta; order Lepidoptera; family Lyonetiidae; genus Leucoptera; species Leucoptera coffeella. The sequence goes on from JAMBLF010001223.1 coordinate 101,474, forward strand.
TTGATCTGCTACGAATTTTATAGGAACTTATTGAGATGTTTAGACTTTTTAATTGTTGGTCTTTGATAAGTTTTTTATGTTAATTAGTTGCCCAGCACATTGAGGCAATGAGGCTTGTTTTCACCTCATCGTGCAACGTATTACTCACCACCTCTTATTTTAAATCATTAAAGCCTTAACCATAAATCTGCTAGCCCTAAATGTAAGCCAGCCTTAAGGTGAGGCGCTAATGAACCGTGCCTGGATCCGTAGGTGCCTGAAGCCTGAATTCGTAGCGATCTTTCCTCGGCATTTTTACCCCGCCCCTTGTTCATTAGTGTAATTAACTTAAAGCTTTCGCTCTTGCAATCCGTCGTCGTAACAGATATTAAATTGATGTAGGAAACGGTATTGGCGTTGCGGATTTTCTTCTTTCTTTATTCATTTCGTTCATTCTGGAATAGAGTGTTTCGAATGTAAATTTTAAAATATTCAACTTCAAACTTTATTAGTCTTGCATTTTACTGAGATGTTTAATGAACGTATTATGTAAGTTAATTTACCAACTTAGAGAACATATTATAAGAAGCTGAGATCAAATACTAGACGTAAAACTAAATAGTGAATGTAGTTTTATTTAAGTGTCGATACATAAAATAGGGCATTAAGTTTTCTCCCCAGCGAAAAAAGGTAAAACATTTATGACAGAACGCTATTAATATTATCCAGTAAGCCACAGATTTGTTTTACTACTGTGTAAAACCGAGAGTGCTGCGGAGTAAAAACTAAATGTACTACTCAGAAGAGGACTGTTTTATTTGGCTCTAAAACAGGGTCTTGCACTGAATAGCAATTTTCGTTCATAGAATAATAGGAATATACGCTATGAAAATCTTGTGAAGAAATATATACAGGTTGTATTATGTGCCGCATTGTTAAAATTATATAGTAAATATATATTAATAGCCAGTTATATCTTAAAAATGGGTAAGACCATAATTGAACCAAAACTCATGTTAAAAAGATTAAGAAATATATGTAGTTCAATTGAAGACATTAATTATTATTACTACACAAATATTTCGCAGCAATCTTACTTTACCCTTCTTTTGTTTAGCAATACTTTTAGCTCGTTTCCCTATGCTAATCGCAAAATTTTGGTGACATGTCAGTGATACGTCGGAACACATAATTTATACACAACTTCAGAATTCAAACTTATACTTTTAGTTAATGACTTTGAACTTTGACATACATCTTTTTATAACTATCGCCACATGGTAATGGATAATGGTATATATATTTTTTACTTATAACCCACAAAACTCTTACTCTACCACCAAACATCAGTAGATAGGTATGCAAATCCATGGGTAGGGAGGCTCAGTTATCGTTGGAGCTGTCGCGTAGGGACAGTGCTAGTCGTTTTTGCGCCGGACGTCGCTATGAGTTAGTGCTGCGGACGTGACCTGCGATACGCTCTGCACTGCCTGGTGGACCAGGGTACTGGAGGGGAGACAAGTGGTTGCAATTATATTTAATAAAAAATGACACTGTAAATGTACTTGTAACTGCTGAGTATGTGTTAAGGATAAAACACCTTTGTCACTGCTTAACTTATAGCAAAGTAACATAAGCAAAGACATTAAAAATTAAAATCTTGATACAGTGAAAAAGTGCTGCCTCAGTATACAACGCAGTCTGGCTTTACCACTGGTCCTACGATAGTACCCGATGAGAAATACCCTACGATAGTACAAAATGGAGAAAAATCTATAGTTTTTACGTATTTGTGATGTCTAAAATTACTGGGTTTAACCTTGAATTATTAAACTAAACCTTGTTCAATTCTTATCCAGGGACACGCAAAACATTCCTTATCGAAAATCTTTTGGCACATTAAAATACGAGTATAAATGAATGTTGAATTTTATAACCAAACGGAATGAATTGTGATGCCGACTGTACATCCCGGCAGTGCCGCTATCAAGTTATGCAAAACGCATGTCATATTAAAGTTGATACTTTTAGTGTAACATGCATATAAATCTGTCTAAAATTAACTCATTTTGGGCAGAATTAGAGTAGTTTAAACGCAACGTAAATGTGTATGCAATTGCTATATGTTAGTTCCCAAAATTTTAGTGTATTATATGTAAGGAATATGACTTACAGGCTACAGGAACGATTCGTTTCAGTTGTAGTTATTCTTCTGATTTGCATTCTTGGGTAGAAAGGCGCCTTCAATCATCAACTAACTAAATATTATGTTGCTATCTTAAGCTGCTCAAAAATTTTAGTTTGGCATTGGTGACTCACCCTATACATAAATGTCCTATTTTAATATAACCTACATGTATGTATATAATATGACATTGAGTAAAATATATGGGATTCATATTTTAGATATTTTTATAATTTTTATTAATTTTATAAGATAACTTCGAAAGGCGAAGGTGATACTTATATAATGAATGAATACTTGTAAAATAACGCGTTAAGTATTTTTTCGTATGATATATGATACAATAGTCTTTAATTTTTTGCTGATATTGTTTTAGGCTGCTCTGTAGCTTATGATGTATGTCATGTCTCATAAGATTTTTTGGCGTGTAGAATAGAAGAGATTTGCAGAATCGTTACAGGGGACCGATGACTTCAAGAGGGTTGCTGGTAGTGGCTGGATGAGGGCCACGAAAGATCGTCTTTTGTAGCGTACCCTTGGGGAGGCCTACGTCCAGCAGTGGACTGATACAGGCTGATTGAATACAGGTGACTATCGATAGTTTTGCCTATGCCGTGAATATATGTGTGCATTTTCGGCGTAACTTAATTGACAAGCTAAATGTAAATGCGTACTAATTAAAACTATTTGTTACAAACCCATATGCATATACGCAGGGAAAGCAGATAAGTTCTTAACTAATCTAATCTTAACAAAATTAGTTAAATCGTAGACAAAACATTGTCTAAACGTTTCGTTGAAAGATGAAAAAGGCTAATAGTTATTCAAGCTCTGCCCTCTGTCAAACTTAAACAAAAACTTTTAACCTTAAAAGGGCAGCCAATAGCTAGAAAAAATTAGGGCTGGCCTCATCAAAATTTCTTCTTTACAAACTTCTCAAACTTTTACTTTAAAAATGAAGTAGACTCAATTAGCTATGCGGTCTAATTTGGAATCGATGTTGTACTGGATGAATTAGTTTTCTTGAAAAATCCCTTTTTTGTGTTCTTCTAAGAAGGGTTTTAATGTAGGTATTTTGTAGGCTAAAATTTTGAATCAGGTTGTAAATTATATATAGATTACGCTACACGTTAGCAAGATTTGAGTTTCTTTTTCTCACAGATAACCATGTACTAATTGCAAAGTACATAACAACAAATGTTAAATACAATATGAGTTATACTTGCATAAATATTCTTTCCCACAAAAAGATCATCGGACATTTAAACTAGGATCAACGTTGATTATTTATCAACCAATAGTGAATAGCCAGTAAGAACTAAAAGTGATACAACTCTCATTCTTAATTTATTAATGACTTAATATATACTATTACACTAATTGTACTAGCCCCTTGCTAAGTACATTTAAGACTTGTTTTATCGGTACTAGTCAACGTAAATTTAAGAAATATATCCTTATCATATACAGATAAATACATATATAGCATGTGCAATCAACGACCAGACTGAAAATGCAGAAGAAAAGCGTAGTTCTCAACTCTGCCTCCACCGGGAATCGAACCCGGGACCTCACGATTAGCGTTCAGGCGGCTAATCAATCGCGCCACGGAGGTCGTCAAATCTCTGAGGATGTATATGTGATGTGATGTCCGAGAAAGTATATGTATGTAGCTAGGAAGAAAATTATTTCTAAATAGCAATGGCCGTAGTCCTAAGATTTCGTCCAAGTCGATACTTAAATAAACAATCAGTGAGCGCTGCAATCTGGCAGCGAGTACGCAAGAACAATAAATGTCAGCTCCCGAGTAATTAATTAAAAGCGGGCAAAAAAGCTTTCCGCTCGAGAATTTGTCTTGGTGGACTTCATTAATTTCTTAGACTTTGTACATTTGTAAAATCAATTTGCAAAGTTTCTGTTTAATGTTCTAAGCAATGCTCGAGTTGGTGTTGTTTTTGATTATGCAATGGTATGGTTTATTCATTGAGCTGATTCTTGATAAGGGACTTACAAATCTTGGGTTCATCGACAGTTTAGATTATTACAATTTTTGTATTAGAATTTTGGATGATGTGGTAGTAACTCAGTAACAACTCTTCTGTCTATTTCTTCAAATATTATGTTGCATTGTAGTTGTGTGTGGATATGTTTCATTAAAACAATGAAACATACATATTACACAGACAGACCATGTGTGCTTGGAAATAAAAATTTTAAAAATGAAGGTATCTGCTAGTTATATCTCTAATTGTACTGTAATTAATTATATCATTAAAACCTAAACCTATTCTCGGTAGTTGGAACAAAGCAGATAGTAGTTTAATAGGATACATTAAAACACAATTCTCTAACCACTCCTGAATTAATTACAATCATTATCTTTACGCTAATTAAACAATTAACAAATGGAAAATATTTAAACGCACATCAAATACTTTAAAATGCACACCCAAAAACGGCTAAACTTAGAGCAGAGGTTTGTGGCATTTGTGGCATTTCGTATTATTTGATTTTCATTTAAATACTACCAAAAACAAATCTACCATAAAACGACATTGCATTCCCAGTCCATGTACCAAACAGACTAGTCTGAGCTCTTGAGCCTTATTTCAGTGGAAGTGACAACGACTCTTGTTTTGTCCAATTTGCGCAAAGCTGTGCGAGACAAAGTGTGTCGCCACGCTGGCTTTGCCAAACCCACCTGATTCACTGGCGCCCGGCCAATCTAGCTGTTTAGCTCCAGCTTATTGCATATTTGAGTTCCGATTGTGAGAGCTCATTACTTCTGCGCTGTTTCGTCTATTTTCTGCGCTGGTCTGTGGCTTTATTAGGATTATGTTTATGGCCATTTAAACTGTTTCTTGGTGATTTGAGAATATTAATCTATGAAATGGCCAAATACTAAGTTGAGGCGTAATATCTTTGTTACAGACCATACAAACACTTTTTACGAATTTATTAACATGACTAGTTTATGTGTATTTATTGCTCTTTATTTCGACTATGCAAGTTTTCACAAACATTGTAATAATTAAAAACCTCAATTAAGCAACAAAATATCAGACAAAACACTCATTTATATGAAAAACTTAAATCTTTCCGTAACAAAATAACTCATAGAACATAATTGTTTCACTATTTCCTTTCACGCGAAGTTAATTGAGGAAGACTAGGAGCACATAATCAATCACGCACAATGAAAACGAAATAGGCTCATCTACTTGTCCGTTTATGCTTTATTTCTCATGACAGATAACGTAATTATTGAATACAGTCGGGGTGTGAGACAGGTTATTTGTTAGGAAAGAAATAAGAGAGGATTTTATTTAGTTGCGATGGTTTATACATTCTCATAATCACTGGTGTACTTACTTTAATATTAGGTAGAATACTTATAGGTAAGGTATCATAGATTACCTTACTTAGATAAGTACTCCATGGTGACGTTAAGGTAGTTTCACCAGCCATTGGTACGTGGTTGACCCTAGTCCTATTTCAGCTGATATTTATTATCGTACAATAAAGACATTGTATTCAAAACAATTCATTAATTCAGTAACCACAACTACTGAAATAAAACGCCCTATTATTTATTTAACTTTCCCATAACTGCTTTTGTCGTTGTCATAATTCGTCACGACAATAAATCCTGCGGGTGACCAATTATTTATAAAACGACGGCCTAACGGCGTCCCTTAGCCGCAGTCCTGCCCACGGAGCGCTAATTTATGGCTACTTTGCACCAAAAAGCTGTTTTTAATCTTTAATTGGCCAAAGTACTTACGTAGACGTAATTTCACATCAACGTTATTTGTCGCTCTTTTAATCGGGGCTTTCATCTAAGGCGTATTGTTTTATCAAAGGTGAGTGAAACACTAATTTATATTTTTATATAATGTGCCATGAATTATTTATCCAGCAATTTCGGGGGTTAACCAGTAAAATTCAGACTACTATGAATAAAAGTAATAATCCGTATTATTACATACAACTTTAGACTTGAAGAAATAGATTTCTTAATAAAAAAATACACTACAGCTTAGTTTTAATTATTCTCTATGTGGTATTTATGAGCGAATTTTTGTGATAACCACACTCTATGATCAAATTTTCCTTGTCCATGTCATGCTGCGGCAGATCCTTATCTTCAACATAAATATCACGACATTTATTTATAGCTTTATATATTCTTAGATATTCTAACGAATAGAAGTTTTAGTTATATCAAATTGGAAATCAAACCACACGTTATTATCGAACGAGCTTTTGTTTTTATTCCTCTATTAATACGTGTAATTTGCTTGGTTATTTTCCAAATCCTTCAAGTAAACAAACAATAAAAAATACACGACGGAATCTATATCGTATCCATGTACCTATTGGATCCAAATGTGATAACATGATAATCTAGACTTAATTGCAGTTGAACAAGCCAAAGTGATTCGAATTTAATTGAGGTCCTAACAACCTTACAGTCGTTACGAGACACGAAATCGCCCTTACGTAATCGGCTACCATCGATTAGAAGAACGGGTGCCCTTGACTCCTAAATAAATTACTTTCGTATCAGATAAACAATGGAATTTCCTGAAGGGAAATGTGGATGTACGTATGTGTTTATTAAGTAATTTGGGTTCGTAGCTTTGTTCGCGTTTCGATTGAGGTCCAGGGTTAGGTATTTATTGCTTAGTCCTTTGCGAATGTACTGATCCTAATTTGAGCTTCAAAATAATTAAAATAAAACCGAAACTTTTTCTCCTGTTATTTTGGTGCCTTGATGAAAGATTATTTAACTGTTACTTAATATTAAGTTGCTATATATTTACATCCTAACACAATATGTACTATAAATGCCATTCAGTAATACAGAAGAATCTGAACAAGTTTTGTATTGCAAACAATGTTATAAAGTTATAGGACAGATATATGAATATAATAGTTCACTAATAATGTTAATACCTGAAGTATAAATACAAGTTATCCAAAGCTCTAGTAAGGAGTTGAACTTAGTATATTTAATTAAGTTAGTTGTAGCCATTGTTTTTTGAGAATTTGATATTTAAACCACAATAACTAACGTGGTTGAACTTTTGAAAACAAATAACATTAAGCTTAGTGTAGGTCACTTGATAGGCATACTTTAGGTTGCTTTAGTACAATTTATTAGGCGTATGATATTGATATCTCGTCAGTAATTTTCAAGGACGTAAAAAACCTTTTAAAACTTTGTTAGAAGAATACTATTTCAGACGCATCGTTTAATTCTTTAACTAACAAATTATCCGTCAATACAAAGATACTTTTATATACGAAGATGACGTCATTTTTCTCACATAGAATATACCTGAGTTGTGAGCCACTATTGTGTAGTTTCGGGCGCAGAGTTGCATTATTTTCGGTGCCAGTGGCGTGGATACAATGTCGCTTATGCCACCAAGACAAGCTTAGAGGCAACATAACTTAACCACTCCGGGTTGAGGTCAGAAAGCTGCGATAACGTACACGTTCCTACTTCAACGGGGGTGTATTCTTAAAACGGGGCCTGCAGTAGTTTAAAATTTCTATAAAAAATTCATTTAACATTTTTAGTTGAATTTAAGTGTTTTTCAAAAATCTTACAAAAGTTTACTGTTAAGAGATTATGATTGAACAATTACGTTCTAGGTGAATTTAATCTCATTCGTATTAGTTGGCAAAGAACAAAATTATTAGATTTATTGTATCTAGGACTTAGGGCACCACAAAACCACAGGCAAACTCAGAACTTAAATTTTAATATGCTACAAAATATTTATAATACCCATCTCAAAGCGTTTTAATAAAAAATAAAACGCTATGAGATGGTATTTTTATACATCCTTTGGAATAGCTCTAGCTCCATTTCAAAATAGTTTGTTCAATTCTAAGCTAGGATAGGGTCCTAGTCATAATTCCTCTGAGCAACCTGCCTCCTGGGAAACACTCTCATTTTCACACAACACAAATTCTCTCACCAACAATATTTTATCCGCATATCCGTGGTGCGACCACCGACACCGTCTGCTTAAAAAATACATTTTTGTGCATTTTCGAAATCATTTCATACTTTTACACATTCTCTGAATTTTTTTTACGTATTTTTCACTATACATATACATCTTTGTCCATTATGCCTAAAGAAGTGGATGAATAGAACGCTGTAGACATAATATCTTCTTGGTCACTTTAGCGTTATTGTAAGTGTTGTGCCGGTATTAATATGAATTGTATTTTTTTAAATGAATATATTATTTTTCCATAGACTTGGTGTAAGCTGGAGGCTTAAGTGGCTACTTACAGAAGTGCGATGATCACTCAAATACCACTTCACAAATCGGCAAGCAACCAATATAAAATGTAAGTAGACCATCGTAATTTAAAGGGTGGATCCTTCCCTCTTATTAACTATATGGATTACTATGGTTTCTTGACCGTTCTCAAATTCACTAATACATAGATTTAAATTCGCGCCCCTTAATCCTTTTCGGGGTGGACAGAACCTTGGAGATGTAATATATCCCAGATCACTTTATAGCATGAATATTGGGGTTGCGATGTCATAATGGAACGTTGGTGACAGGCTGCTAGCCCATTGCTCAATAGATTCTAGATACTAGATATAGATTCTAGATAGATACTTTAGATTACTTCTAGTCTCTTAATCTCCTCCTACAATATGCCGGAAAGAAAGGCAGCTAGTTAGCATTCTTCTACTTCCCGGACTAGCACAGGACAAATAATTTACTATTACACTATATCAAATAGTTTAATAACAGTTTACACTATCTGACCTTAGATATTAATGAAATCCCTTAACGTAAGGCGAATGATCAGTTCCTCCGATATTTACGCCGCCCAACGACTCGAGATTCCACACTTTATTGCATGTTTATGCTAATAGGGGACTAGTGGCCCAGGGGACAATTTAGGCACAATCAATTTCAGTCAACTGGAATTGCGCCGGGCGGCAACATTCCACTTACATTATTTAGCGTGAGCACTTATTGAAAAGCCTTCGTGGTAAGTTTCTATGGATATACTATTAAACAAACACAACAAACGCGTTAACCTTTGCAGGGTAGTCAGAGGTTCAGGTGTCCATCTCCGCAATTGCGAAGGTGGTAATTCTATAGCCACCTCAAACCCACATGTTGACCATAGTCAGTACGCAATGAAACAGATGGTAAGCCGCCATTCACAAGCTCTGACAATTACTTTTTCGGAGAATAAGTAGGTTACTTGACGATGTTTTCTCTCACTTTAGAATTCGGTGCATTACGTAAAATGTATTTTTATTGTGAAAATTTACATAGAAATTTAGAGAATTTCGTACAGAGAATTGTGACTTACCTTGTAAATTACAAAAACAAATCCTATATTTTGATAAACCATGTGATCATGTTGTTGCATTTGATGAAAGCTTCGTAAGGAAGGCGTCCAGATACTATGTACCTACTATATTATATAAATAAATAGATTATACAAGTGAATGGCGAAGAACTCATTCCCTATCACATTGAGGTATGCATTTTGAGGTGTGCATTTTTGTTGGACAATATGCAGTAAAGACTGAATTATCTAGAATAGCTAACACTTCTTAAGTACAATACAGTGTATTCAGCGATCGAAAACATAAAAAGTTGTGTCGTACAAACAATCTCTTCGGAGGAAAGGGATTATTATTTCAACTTTGGAAGTTGCTCGATCCCTTGAAACTTAGTTACATCGGCTTTGGGAATTGGGGTTACGAACAAAAACAATAGAAGCCAACGCTCTGTTTATGGATTGTGTACTGCGGACACTTTGTTTTGGGCACTCGTGTTTTTGTATCGTGTATATATTATATTATATAAGAGGACAATTATAAATATTATATAAATAATACTTTTGACGACCTCCGTGGCGCGATCGGTTAGCCGCCGGAACGCTAATTGTGAGGTCCCGGGTTCGATTCCCGGTGGTGGCAGAGTTAAGAACTACGCTTTTTCTACTGCTTTCCAGTCTGGTCGTTGATTATATAAGCTATATATGTATTTATCCATGTATAATATGTATGTATTTCTTAAATATACGTTGAATAGTACCCTTAACACAAGTCTTAAATGAACTTACCAAGGGGCTAGTTCAATTGGTGTAAAAATGTCCAAATATGATTATTATTATTATTTATTATTATTAATACATATTTAATTTATAGGTTAATTATTTTAAGTTTGTAAATAGTAGTAATAGTAGTATTTGTAAATTAGTTAGTTAAAATTCCTTGTTTTATTGTATATAACTTTGAATTTGCATATAAATAATAAAATTGGTAGATGTTATTGTACTTATGTTGGCTGTTTATAAGATTTGCCAGTTTTCATTATCACATACTTTATGGTATGTTTTGTGTTAGTTGGCACTCAAATGTATTCTATCTAACAATTTTAAAGAGCAAATAATTTCTGGTAAGTATTAAAGTAAATTAATGAGTCCAGCGTTTTTTGGGAATCTATTTGGGAAAACAATATGGAATATTGCAAACATAAACAGCCGCCCTCTAACAAAAATCATATGCATCGCCATAGCTGATTTCTGCAATATGTCAGAAAGACTAGCAGTCTGTACCATTTATTTTCATCCCATGCTATCACTAATTCATAAAAATCATTTCTTATGTGACAGCGATAAATAAGAATTGACGTCACATTAACATTCACTAGCTTGATAGTATAGCTTTTCAGCCAACAGCGAAACGGTCCCCTAGCGCTTTTAAATGACAACAAGAAATGAATGTGTCATTTGTGGCCGCTCCAAAGTCAGACAGGCATAACGTTCGCTGCAATTGACACTTCGAAATGAGTTTTTAAAACTCCAACTTGAAAATAAAATGAACTAACTACTATTTTCTTTATTATAGAAGGCTATTGAATAGCGTTCACAGCCATGTCATTTAATATGAGATACTAATTAAGTCTTTAGTGTAGTGCGTGATTTTGGACATGTAAAAATAATAATTAAAGAAAAATAAAGAAAAATAGATATTTCAGTAAAGTTTCCTTAGGTTTGGAAAGTCGAATTCAAAAAATATTATTTTCGTTTTCAGTTGAGGCTAGGAAGAAATTATCTTTAAAGAATACCTGACATATTGTGTTGTCTTAATATATATTTAATCTATTATATTGTCCTTTTATTATATTATTATATACATATAGTGTAGGTATATGTTGCTTTAAATAAGCGGTAAAAACAACCGTTTGAAGTTGAAACAATATTCATGCGTACCGTGATTAAATTAAATGTACCAGGAAGCTTTTTCACTCAACTTTTGTGCGTTGATGACAATATCGCTTCAGTTAAACTCTGCAATAATAAACAAACGTTTTCAAACGAAGAGAATATGAAAAGCTCGTATATAAAAAGGGCTAAAGTTAACATATATTTCATATGTCTTTACAGTTTTTAATAAGAACGATATGCATATTAGTAAATCTACGAGTAATTGTAACTTTATTACCAAAACTCAACCCAATTCCTTTTTATGTGACTAGTCGTATGAATGAGAGTTTTACGTACGGTTTAAATAGAACACTTCAAATACATAATAAATAATATGTTAAGGATGTAGAGTTGTTGTATATTAAAAACATATGTGAGTTATATCTCAAGTCAATATCATAGTTATAGTTTATCATATGCAATAAGACAAAACGTAAAACTATATAACCAACAGCAATGATTGAGAACAGTTTGAAATATTTCTACAGAAATCTTATTAGGACATTTCTTCTTCAGATTTTTTGAGCCGCGCTAGTATTATTCAGTGTAACAAATTGAATTACTCCCGCCCGTTACAAGACTTTCAATTAAGAAATGGCTTTAAAGACACTCTCTATACAACCCATTTACATTTCGATCGTAGGCTTTGCCCGATCTTTTTAAGGCTTTCTTTTTGTTATAACGATGTTTTAGGCTGTATTTTGTATTGATAGGGGTTTTCCTGAACGTGGACTAGGTTTCCCTTTCATTTCATTTATTTTCCATACTACGATCAAGAATTCGAGTTTCTTCTTAACGCACAATTAGTAGTTTAAAGCAATATGCTGAAAACGTAAGTTACCATCGTTAATAGTAGCTTAATGTCCTCGAGAATCTATGTCTATTAGTTGAGCGAAAGTGGTATATTATAATTGAGTAAAATAAAAATCTCTGATCAATGTTTATCACTCTATAGAAAAATTGCACATGTACGAGTAAAACTCAATACTCGCACATATATGTATTTGTAAATACGTTCTATATCAAATGATAGGGTTGTCCTAAAATCGACAATAAGTCTCTATTCTAATACCTCCAACTTCAACCATATTTTTATTAGCATAATTCTGTAGAACTACTTTGAGGTGGACTTGCTTTACGTTTTGTCATTACTGTTTGTCAGACAAAGGCTTAGAAGCAAGATGTAAATTCACGATGAGAGTGCTTTTTAATTAGGCCATCCCTGAGTACTTTCGGAGCTTCACTGGCATTTTTGTAACAAACTCCGTTATTTGATCATACTATTATAAGGGAAAGCTTCATATCGTACTGTTGTGGGAGTTAAAATATATTAAGTAAATTTTTCGGCGCATAACAGCTAAATAATTATAGATATTTATAGCGCTTGAAAAGTTGCTTTAAGTACTAACCTATAACTTAGATTAAACTTTTTCATAAATAAAACTAAAATGTTCTTTTACATTATTTTGTATTTTGCCAATCCCTTCGGAAATTTGGCTCTATTTTTCTATAGGCTAAAAAATGACGGTGTTTATTACAAAAAATGAAAGTGTTTATAAAAAGAATGACTAACCGATTCTTAGTTTTAGACTATCTAATAAAGTTTGAAAGAAGAAGCATTTATAAAGTTACTATTACTGCATACACAAAAACTACATCGAAAAACATACAAAAAATATGAGAAAAAGCGTCATTCGTATTTCAAACTTAATCATTGATTATAAATAAAACTAACGGGACTTATCGCGTAAGTTTTTATATAAATAAAGTTACCTTTATTAACCCGACGGCTACATTGCAGCAGCCATGGTCACTGGTTGATAAGTCCCGTTAGTGATTAATCATGAGTATAAATCGCGAATCTCTTAAAACTATGAACCAGTAATGTTCCTTGCAAACTTGACCCTCCAGTCGCTTTGCATTAAGAACCCTCAGTGGACCCGAACGGTTGTTGCGGTATGTAAACAGGCCACAGTGATCAAGCCTCATCAATTACAACTATCCGAAACTTGTATCGTAAATTATCATGTTTGATTGTCCTTCGATTGCCTTTATATTGAAATTGTTTGGTTTGGTAGTCTTGTTTAGGTCCGAGATAATCTGGGACGTAATAAGAATGCTAACTATCTGCCTTTCATGTCGTGAAAGGTAACTAAGGGACTATTAGTGAATGGAATCTATGGGACGATTGTCCAGCAAATAGTTACAAATAAATGTCATCACAACCCCAATACGCTAAAAGTGACAAAGGAGATTTCACGTCTCCGAGGTTCAATCCACTTCGAAAGAATTAAAGAACGTGAATGTATAATATTTACCTATATGTAGATGGTATAATGTATTCTTGTGATTGTAATGTAATAGTAAGTAAATTTTCCTAAGCTCTGTATAATGTTATGGGTTTTCTTGTTCGAAAGATATTTAGCCATTCTGAATTTTGTTTTAAATGGAATGATCACCTTTCAAGCTAGGAAAAAGTTGCTTTTTTATTCAACAAATCTCTAATTGTCAGAAGAGTACTAACAGAAATGATATTTACGCACATTGTAAGTATTATAAATCTAAGATACGATTATTACTAAATTATTTACCAATAAAGATACTAAGATATTTCAAAGGCCGTATTTAATTATAAATAAACTTTTGACCCCAAGTATATTAAGGGTTCGTTGGAAGGATCGATTGCAGCTATAGATAACATTTTATATTTCCCAAAACACAGAAGAGCATTCCGAGAAAATTTGTTAAATCGGCACTCTTACTAAAAATAGCTTTTTCCAAGAAATATTAAGTTAGGATTCCAATCTGATTATATCGAACCTAGTTTATGATTTAAGACTCTTACTAAACAAATAACTTCATAAATATCCATTACTCCCTTCAATCTACAAAAGGGTAGGCAGAGATCTTGGACCTCCTTTTTCGTATCCTGGTAAAGAAATAGTCGCTTCATTGACATTCATACTTTCTTATACAAACTTGGTGGTTATGAGAACTTTAAACGTCACGTTACATGTCGTTTATTTAGTCATCATACGTCTTCTAAAAAGTGGGGTACGTAACTCTTTGGCTTAACTCATATAATACCTATCTTCAGTATATATATAATTCATTTACATATCATAATATACTCGTATGATATTCGTGACCGGTAATTTGTGAGATTTATTTTAATAAAATTTTATGAAATATAATTAAATTCATTTAATGCAATGTGATTGAATGTTAAAAGATAATGGAATTGATATAAAGGATTATAATTATTAGAATATTCAAAGCATTAAAGCACGCTCTTTTCCATCTGACATTTAACATATAACTAGTTACATACTGACTCTGAATACTTCAAAAGGATACAATTTCTTAAAAACTCTACCTGTAATAATCCACCAAAAACCTCCACTCATTTTCCTTATTTCCAACTAAAATATCTAGCTGGGAGTACATTCCAAATTTAAAATAACTTGACTTGAGGGGCGTCTCTAATGCTACTTTACAATTAAGAGTCTTGATACTGTGAAGTATTATTCAAGTTGTGCAGTAATGTCTGCCCCAGTTCTGGAACTCTCGGAGAATGGTCGGGAAAATCTCAATTTCGTTACAATTATAATGTAAGAATGAAAAGTTTGAGAGAAAGACTGATTAGTAAAAGAAACATGCTTTCATGATTCTCAAGGCACAAATAAGTAAAACGCATTATTATTAGCATATTAATATATTCATTTTATAGTAAGTTTATCAATAATCATACATTAAATCGGCTGTAGCCAGTGGGGAAGACCTCTGGCTTCGTATTATGTCCTACGTTCGAAACCCGGATCTGGCATGTACCAACCAATGAAATGTTTTTCACTTACGTACATAATTTACAGGCGCTAACAGTGAGGGAAAAAAATCGTGAGGAAACCTGCCTGGCCCTCGTGATAGGTTATAGCCAGTGCCTGTATACAGCGATACGATTCACTACCTGTCATGTTGGGCGGTGTCTATCTAGTCAAACGTGGGCTTCGAGTGACTCTTATCTAACAACCCTTCGAAATTTCGTAGTTGGGCACTCAAGCCTCTGACTAACCTGCCATAATAAAAATGGAGAGTGTATACACAAGTCGTAAAGCGTATGTTACATTATAAATCCACTTTGTGAATTCATTTTAATTTATCACATTTTCGATTATCCGCGGAAAGGACTAAGTCTAACTATTTGACTAGAACAGTTTTCCACGATTTGTCGTTACCTATTCGATAATAGATTTATTATTCACAACCTTACCAACAATTAAAACCACAATTCCAAACCAAACTTATCCCATAACATCACAATAACCTTGAAAAACACAATCGTAAAAACAATACCCCATTAATTTACGCATCGTTGACACATGACTGAATTTCAACGCGATATCATCAAACTGTAAACTGTCTGTAGTGAACATCAGTGTATACTTAGGGCGGGAGAGGGCGCCTTAGGCCCGACCTTATCACGTCACAAAGGCACAGACGCACTCAAATGGAAAACGTGAACAAACCGTTTCTCAGGTGAACACATGCTTACCAGTGGCTTAACCTACTGAAACATGTGTTACGCACATGACCAAATATGTTGGGTTCAACAATAGATTACCTTTGCGTTTACGGTGGGGAATAGTGTAAATGTTATTTATGGTTGATAATCTTCAAACTTTTGTTATTCGAAATTACGTAACGTATTTTAATTCCTTTGTGCTATACTTCATTGCAAATACTCCCACTATACAGCCTCATATACCCTGTCTTTTTACATATATTTGCCATTTGCGTTAATAATATTGCCTCATTGTGATACCAATTACCTTAACCAATAAAAAAACCGATTACATTCACTATAGGCCTTAAGCCTTTCGTTTAATTGGTCTGGAGGCATGGTGTTATTCAATAACTACGACGAGTCACGATTACAGTAAGCAACTAACTAAGCCATATAATGTGTATGTCGATACGAAATAGGCATAAAATAATGAGCGGTCTGTTCATATTCAGCTACCTTACGCCGCTCAAGAGTTGTTCAACACAAGAGCCTGTCTGGAGCTTTGATACGTCATTCATCCAGACTGGAAAATGCATATTTTAATAATTTCTCTTTTAAAAATACCATAGACATAAACATTGTAACTCTGTGACATCAGAACTACATATATGTATAGTAAGCTATTTATTTTTTAAGGTATTATTTAGTTGGTAAAAATTGTTTGAGAACAATATATAATAGTAATATATACAATCTTAAAAGTATGCTATGTTATATATATTCAATTTTCACGTTTATTTAACTAACTTTAACTATATCTACATATTTCTAAGGTATTAAATAATATTAACAGGTTAATATAACTAACAAACGTATGTAAACGTAACTAGTAAACGTATGTGCGCTATATTAAAATTTGAGGCTCAAATCCCGAAAATGATAATCTAGTTAAAACAGTATATATTGGTATGTATGGATAATGTTGCATAAATCTTTTGCCGTAATATAACATAACACTGTAATACGAAACTGTGTCAAGGACAATGCAGCGTAATTCTATGTCAGGATCGGGAGATTAAGTAAAGCTCAATTATCTCCACCCACGCTTTGGTATTAATTTTATAACAAAGAAATATTTGCATTAATACAATAAATAATAGGCGGCAAAATAAAGCATTTAAAGCATTTAAAGTTCTATGTCCAGTTTCTCATGTCTATAGTTTACAATATGAATTCAATTCACCCCTTCTAGTTTTTTTTATTCTATTTTACTTAGGACTTACATTGAAAGATTAAATAAAGATGGTCATCTTAGAATATTTATACCAAGGCAATTACATACAAATAGATTTTCGACTTAGTTATTTTACGATTTCACATTTCTTTTAATAAAATGCATTCATTACAGTTTTCTTGTGGAGTTATATTAAACGCCGTTACCATGGCAACACAGACTCGTAACTCAATACCTCCGTCGATATGGTTGCTACTGTATAAAAACGTCCTCAGAATAATCTCAGAGGAATATTGCCTGGCTCGATTCTACTATTTGTATATATTTTTTTTTTATATACATAGTGTTAAATATCTTCTAGTGATCTTTACCGACTTCTTTGTATGGGATTGATCCGGTGTGATAAGTTAGAAAGGTATATTGTTTATAATTTGTAAAGTGTTGCCTATTTATTAATATATCTCACCGTTCAATGAATGTACTATTACGGTACTTGCATTGAATAAAATAATTCGTTGTTTTTTAATGATTATTTAGGTTTTTTAAAATTTTACAATAAATTTATAATTATTTTATTTTACAGTATGGTGCCGGGGAACACTATAATTATTTAATTAAAAGTTACCTATCTAATCTCTTGAATGCATATTGATATGTTAAGAGTGTAACCATAGTTATGTTTTATCGTTACAAGTTTACATAACATGTAACGTATCACTCTTTTAGCAGAATCAGCCCACTTATTGACATAGTCATAGCTATTGAATCGGGTGGAACTGCAATATCGGTTTGTTTTCACTTGCCTCCAGCGATCACAAACAAGGATCCGGCTCCCACTGTAGCCAACGTCTTCTAACGCGGTTATCGATGTCAATGTTAAAAGTAAAAAGACAATGCTTTATTACAACCTCTTTGTTATATAACATATCATGTACTATGTGAAAATTGACCATATTTGGAGAGCCAATGACTTGAACCATTATCGTAGTTACTATCAAAAGTTTGGTCACTCGCTTATAATTTATATGAACCACTACAGGTACTTAATATTAATACGTAGGGTACAGATTATTATTATATTACCTAGATAGCCGAAACGTGAGCATGTGATTATTAGCATATTTGAAGACTTCAGTGATGGAACGGGAAACAATATCTAAAAATAATGTAAAGGTTGAATTTGGAACAGTTGTGCATCTTTTAGAGTCAGAAGCTTTAAGTATAAAAACATTGCATACACTTAATAATATTGTTTTGAGTATAAATTTGTGGAGCATTGGTGAGGTTTTTTCTTTCGTTACTATTTAATCAATCGTCTTCTGTGATATCGACAAGAAATACATCTATTTACAACCAGCTACAGTTCCTTCGAACCTTAATACTGAATTCAAATAGGTGTGACGTTCAATTTCGAAACACAGCACCGTGTTTACTCGTACAGTAAGCACAAAACCACTGAAATGTCTAGTGGGGACAAGCCTCGCTTACAGCGGCCTGTATTAATTAAAGATCACACGGCGAGATTGTCTGGCCGAAATATTGCTACAGATGGATGGATGAAGGGGATTTGGGAGCAAACACTGGCTTTTGGATAGAATGTAGAGTATAATGTTGTTTGTTTTTGGAGAATAAGGTTCTTAACAGATTATTCTCTTAACTTGTAAACAACCCAACATAAGTTCGTCTATATATGCTCAGAGCATTATTCAGAACATAGAGGTGGATAATACATATTGACTATAAAGGGAGTAATCATACATACATACACATTACGTCCTTTAATCACTTTAGAGCTGGACAGAAACGTGGCGACATGAAAACATCTTCTACGTCACTTATCAGCATTAATATTGGGGCTGTGATGTTATATATAGCATTGGTGACAAGTCCTAAAACATCACACATTAGAAAGAGCAATCATTGATTCCTAAACATATTTCTAGATTTAAACATAAGGCGTCGTAAATAATCTATTTAGGTTATCTCGGTCAAAATAGGTAACGTTTACAAAATTCTGTATTTGACGTGAGATGTA